>JAMSGZ010000172.1:0-125000 GCA_030272315.1 Paspalum vaginatum
TTTAGCGCTAGTGGCATTAGTACTTTTATAGACCTAGAGCAAGAATTCACTCATGCAGGTTATATATATAAGCTTATCAAGTTGCGAATCATAGGGGAGACATGTTAAATAGCACTTTCCTATTTTTGTTTAAAT
Organism: Paspalum vaginatum; assembly: GCA_030272315.1. Classification (NCBI taxonomy): domain Eukaryota; kingdom Viridiplantae; phylum Streptophyta; class Magnoliopsida; order Poales; family Poaceae; genus Paspalum; species Paspalum vaginatum. The sequence goes on from JAMSGZ010000172.1 coordinate 136, forward strand.
GACCCTAACATTTGCCATTTTCAAAATACATAGCAATCAGCAAGCAAACCCATAAAACTTTATTGTTGGGCTACATTGAGTCATATGGGTACAATATAATTTTTGTGAATTTTTCAGGATGAGTTTTATGTAGTATATATTTTCATATTCTAATAATACACTAAATACATACATAGGGGTAAAACAGGAATTAAGCATTGCGTGCTAGGGTTTCCAAAAATCACCATAGATCTTAATCATCATATAAAAGCTACTGTCCAAGTTTAGTAATTTTTGAAGGTGTTTAACTTTAGTTTTGCTAATTGTTTAAGAAATCATAACATGCAAGCAATTAGGGGCAAAACAGTCTTTTCCTACTCAACCATCATATCCATTCTGTAGATCTACTTAATAGGAGTATATTGCAACAAAGTTTGTATTTTTCTGATTTTTATTTGATTTATTACGAATTTCCAAAGTTTAAACCGAGAAAAAGAATTTAAAATGAAAAAGCCCACTGGTGGGGACTAGATCGGAAATATCCGTAGCTTCCAGGGTCCTGCGTGGAATTTGTCTAAGACTCAGTGCACAGTAATCAAACAGGGCGCATAAAAATGAAATATGACAGGGGGATTTTTGTAAAATCACCATCTTCTTCCTCCCGACAGGGCAGGGGGCGCGCGGCGGCTGGCTTTCCGCGTACGGCGCGTCGCGTGGGGGCGCCGACTTGGAGCCGAGCGGGTCCGGGAAGGTGTTCCTGGCGACGGGCTTCCATTTCCCCCTGATCTCGTCGTGCGGGGTGGCCCGAATCGACGGGGAACGCGCGTGAACCGGCGGTGAACCGTGCACGCAGTCCCCATCGGTGGCGTGCTTGATCTGGCGGAGGAGTGGGGGACCGGCGTCTCAGGGCAGCGCGCGAGCTGCGCGGTGACGAGGGAAGCTCGGAGGGGGCGGATTGCAGGCTCGGGGACAGCTCCGGGATGGTCCTCCACGGCGAGACACGGTGGACCGGGTCACCGCGTGGAAGCGCATGTGGACGAGGCCGTTAGGGGCGGTGTAGGTGGCCCGGACCTTGGGGAATCAGCAGAGGAAGCTGTGGCGAGCTCAGTGCGTGCGTCGGACGGAGCGGAGGAGGGTAAGGCAGCGGGGCGTGAGCTCAACTCGAGCTCGGTCTCGGGCCGCCTGTGGCGGACGCGCTCCGCGCGAGACAAGCAGGGAGGCAGGGAGGGAGCGAGTGAGGTGAGGGAGGCGTGGACTCTGCTTCCTTCGGCCCGAAGGGCCTGGCGAGGGCGCGGGGCACGCGGCAGGGAGAGCGCAGGCCGGGCGCGGGCAGGCGGCGCGTGGCCACGGCGTAGCGGCCGGGCGGCGCGTGCCCGCGGTGGCCAGCGGCGCGTGGCCGGCTGCGCCGGACGCCGGCGCCGCGTGGCGGGTGGGTCGGCCGAGTGGGACCCACTCGTCAGTGTCACAAAGGAAAATAAATTCGGGAAAAAGAAAAATGCTGTTTGACTGCTGAGACATGTTTTAGAAATTGTTGTTTTTGAACATCCTAGGGGCCGAATTTGACAAAACCCAAAATACAAAAGTTGTTCTACTCTTCCAGATCTACAACTTTGTCAAAAGGAGTAATATCAGATTCCAAGTTTAAATATGATTAAATTTAAATTTAACCTGCTGACCCCAGTTTAACCAAGGTTTAATGCAAACTTAGAAATTCCTAAAGTTTATTTTATGCTCATTTTCAGAGAAAGAGTATTATACCAATGTTGTGTGGTTTTTAATTATCTACAACTTTCTTATATGATTTTTTGCATGATAGGGACTTTTGTTCCTTTGAAATTTGAATTTTCCTTACCGATCAAATTTAGGCAGATTTCTGTCTTTTTCATTAATCGACTCAAAACTCCACCTAAACCTTTATGCATGTTACCACACTCAATAACAAAGTTGATCTACATAACATTGTCTACAAGTTTGTTATAGAGAGTTTGGTTCCAATCACATTATATTTTGAACTATGGTCGCAAGTAAACTCAGGGGTTTTGCATATTTCATTAGAAAATTTTGACTTCGTGATTTACTAGTCTAGTTGTTGCTCTTCTCTAAACATTATTAAGCCAAAACCTTGTCTACCGCTAATCTAATCACGTGTTGAAACTTTTGAGATGCCGGGGGCATCACACCGGCGGAGTCAGGTGCGGCCCACGAGGACGCGTACTTCGAGGAGTATGTCCGTTGGCTCCACACATTGTCGCGGGTTAGGCTATGACCTATCGATGACCAGCGGCCGATTGCCGAGGTCAACTCAGGCAAGATCGACGAGTATGACGCCAGTACTTGCATAGGAGTCCAGCCGGAGAGAGCGCCTCTACAGGACTACGTGGTACAATGCAATTTCCTCTCATATTCCGTACCCCGTACTATTTTCTTGATTCGCAATTACAGGGCCAACAGTTGGTGTGGCTGTCGAACGAGGCACGCACTGTCCTTGCTCAAGCCAGCGCACAACCCAGTGGCACCCTCAAGTCATTTGTCCAGACAGTTACCCGCCACTGCCGCAAGTTGTCCAGGAAGATCGGGTGCTACCACGCAGTTGTCATCCCTCCTCAGCCGCGGGCCGCTGCTGGTGCCTCTTCTAGGCGTGGCCAGACGTCACAGAGCTCTAGGTCCAAGGAGGTCACTCCACCTACCTTCAGACAGAGCGACAACGACGATGAGGGCGACGACGGCGACGACGAGGGTGGGGCCCGTGGTCCAGATGTCCTCTCCGGTAGCCAGTTGTACGACACGCCACCCTTCACGCAGATGCAGCACATCACCGAGGCGGTCTTTTCTTAGCTATTAATGTACCATACAAAGTTGTCCATATTGCTTGCCTAAACTAACTACTACAATTGACAAGGTATGAGTCGACCTCAGGCTACTAAGCGGCGTAGGCGTGCTCGTGACGCGTCGGATGTCAGGAGCATGAACAGGCTCAGCAGCAACGTTAGCAGGTGTCGCCGTGCCCCTGACCCATTCACCCCAGGCGGGTTGTAGGATTGTAGGGTTGTGCATGCAACATATGGTTTGTTAGGTTGCAAAAACTATGTGGATTCTACAGTTCGTGGACTTTGATGTCATGGATGATTGTGAACTTGGATGTTATTGGTATGTTTAGACCTCGTAACTCTGTATGTTTCTCTGCATAACTATTTGTCCTCGATCGATGCCGTCACTAAAAACAATGCCACTAAAAAAACCTAGACACATGCCACTAAAAAACTTAACAGAAAACAGGAAGAAGAAGCAGAAAACATGAAACAGAAAACACTTAGAAACAGAAAACAGGAAGAAGCAGCAGAAAACAGGAAACACTTAGGCAACAGAAAATAGTAGAAAATAGGCAGAAGGGCTGCGGCGCCATAGTCGCTGGCGCCGCAAGGCCTGCGGTGCCTAGGTCCTGAGGCGCCAAAGCATGCCACTGCTGGGCCCCACGCCACGCCACGCTGGCGTCCGCTAGCGATGGGGCCCAGCATAGCAGGTGTTGTGGCGCCACGGTATGTGGCACCACAGTGTGTTGCTGCGGTGCCACAGAGGGGTCAGGAAGTGCAAATACTTTCTGGGAGGGGTTATTTGTGAAATTACTTTGGGCCAGGGGTCAAAGTGCAAAAAAAGTGTTGACATTCTAAGAGACGGCAAATTATAAGATCTACAAACGAAGGCTCACAGTCGCAATTTATTAAAACACAAGCAAGATATAGAACAATGTGCACTAAGATCTTGCTAAGTATTACTATAATTAACTACCACAAAAGAGACTTTAACATAAGTTTCAAATCTAGAATCTACCGTATCAACCTAAACTAGGAAAGCAAGCACAAGATTGCAAAAGATGTAAGTGTGGAACGCATATAGTGTGGTAGAAGAGTAAACTCCTACTGACGACGAAGATGACTTCCCCTAGTCAAGGGCACGCAATCCTTCTCCCCCTAGTCCTTCTTGGGGCCTCTCGCAAATGCCTTGCAATTTTTTAATCCATGCAAGAATCAAGGGCAAACAAGGTCGCCTGCTCAAGGGCCAAGCTCCCGGTAAAGTATCTCCATGGATAGGTCCAGCTCTCCCCACATGCAAGTGTGGGAACTCATGTGGACCTCTCATGGATGCTCTCCGATGTATTTTTTCTAGTGAGCTTTGGACAAAACGTCAAGGGCCTCCCTACATTTCACAACTAAGGTGGCAGTCACTCCGCACTATCGGTGTTTGGCACCCCTAGTCCACCATGGGGTGTACCACTTGATGGTTTAATGCCAGGCATGATCATGATGTAGTACAATGGTGAACACAAGAACACGGTGAAGAACACGATATAGATAGGTTCGATCTACTAAATCGCTTAATACCCTACGTCTTGTATGCGGTGGTTTGATTGCTTATGGTTTGGAATCGTCTATAGGGGTCCTTGACTTGCCTTATATAGGATGATGAATCCAGTGTTACAAGTCGCTATTCTTGTCAGACCGATTCCAAGGAAACATAACCAATTACATCTAAAAACCACACAGTCCTTTCTAACTAGAACTAGTTGTTCCTTTGGCAAGCATGCTATCTTGTACAGTGTCCTCCAAGCAGTCGGTTGGTTCCTCCTGTCTAGCTCAACAAATAGCAGCGTTGTGGGGGTACCTGGGGTCCCTCTCACACACTCTTTGGGGTCTTGCGAGACTAACAAACCCCACACTTACAAAGATGATACACACAAGCACCAACAACAAGAGGAACACAAATCTCAGCACTAACATTGGTCATAACCAAGAGCATGTGCTAAGCGGCCTAAGCAAATGCTCACGAGCACTAAAATATGCATTGATATCCACTATAGTACTTTTGATGACTAGTGATCCCAAGAATGTGTCTTAAACACTAGAGTGAAGTTACAAAGCTCCAGCAAGCTTCAAATGACCAATGATGGATTATATAGCCTCCAAGAGCTAACTAGCACTTTGGACTGAGACCGGTAGAATATTTATTACTAACTAGACAGTTCATTCCTCAGCAATGGATCACACTTCGGATAGTTCGATCCGTTATTGTTGAACTAGCTATTGGCATTGTCCGATGACTGTTTAAAGGGGGTATTTGAATTTTCTGGTCAAATCATCTGACCTTGCCTTCATCTTCTTCAGCCCTCTCTAGATGTTGTCTGGTTACTATCCAAAGGGCACATTAGACAATCCGATCAATTCATTTGACTTGGGCTTCACTTCTCAGCCTTCTCTGGAATGATGTCGTGTGATTATTGTCCATATCTTGTATTTCATGCTTCTAGTCCAGTCAGTTCATCTTCTAGCCCACTTAATCTTTTTTGCAGCAACAGCCTGGATCTATACAGAGGTAGAGATGACACTGGACTTTAATCTTAAGGATTACTCATAGTATAGAGTGATTGTCCCATCTTGTAATCTTCTAGGCTTCAAACCGTGTTTTGGGCTTTCTTATTGATCTTTAAGATGTTCTATTGCTCTCTTGAACACTTATTTGAGGTGTTTGTTCTCCAAGTCCATCACTTGCGCCTCAAAGACTTCAACAAATATACTAGCGAACCCAGTAGTACTAAATCATTATTGTCATTGAACCACCAAAATCACACAGCACAAGGTTTAGGATCATTTTTTTACAGATGTAAACAACCTTCTCAATAAACTTGATTAAAATTGGAATTGTTTGGTGAATATTTTTGAAGTAAAGAAGTGCGACCAACTCAGACCCAACGTGTGGTCCCAACTCCCAAGTCACTGTGTAACCATGTGAGGGACTCAAGTGTAATGAGTCTGGCCTTTCGTCCTGGCTGTGATGAGCGCTTGTCCACATCCGGTACATGTCAGTTTCTAGGTACCTCTTTAGTCTCTTAGTCTTCTCAAAAGCAATCTAGTGTAGCTCAATCCACTTGTGAAGCAGAATATGTAGCTGCTGCTAGTTGCTGCTCCCAGATCATATGGATGCTTGCCACTTTGAAAGACTATGGCCTAACCTATGGGAGGATACCACTCTTGTGTGACAGTTCTAGTGCCATTAGCATTGCTAAGAACCCAGTGCTCCACTCTAGAACCAAACACATAGATGTGAGATATCACTTTCTGAGAGATAGCTATGAGAAAGGCCTAATTGATGTAGTGCATGTAGCGAGTGAGAACCAAGTGGCTGATATCCTAACTAAACCCCTAGACCTTAATAACTTCAACCGTTTGAGAGGGGAGTTAGGAGTTTCCTTTCCCTTTTATTCAGGGGGAGTTTTGTTAGCTTTTAGGTTTTTTTTTTTGAGTTTCTTTTGCTTTGGCTTTCTTTTGCTTCTTTTGCATCATTTGTATCATATTCATGCTTTGCATTGCATCATGTACATTTGTAGTATACACTAGCACTTGAGCTCTTCTAGTATGAACTGTTAGTATTTGCTTGTGCTACGCTGTACAGTGCTTGCTTGATCATGGATGGCTTGAGCTCTTCTGGATCTATTGCATACTATATGAGCTTGGTCATTTTGTTTTCCTAAAACTCTCAACCGTGATCACCATTTGACTTAGCTACCTAGCATGTTAGGAGTGTTGGATGCTTATGCTATCTCTTCATGCTTGGTTATGCTAATTGTTGACCTTTGCTTGTTGATGCCTAAGCATTTATGATACCTTTCTTAATCTGAAATCTGAATCATATATCCATAAATTGGTATCTGTGTGAGCTAAAATGAAAAGATCCAGGTGGGTTTGCTATGTCTCACTGACTTGGTTCAAGATAGCTCACTTTTGCACTATAGTGAGAACTTGGACCTAGCTGTGAATGACTAAAACCTTGTCTCAAGCTTCTGACGGTCTTTCTAGGCCTAGGCTTGGCATGACTAGCAAATAACCCCCGGCAACTAAGTATGCTTGCTTGAAATAAAATTGTGCTTAAATCTGAAAATGTGCAAGTCTCTGAATTGCTTATAGCTAAGTTGTTTATGCTTTGGTTAGGATTAGCTCACTTTGTATGCATTGCAAGCATTTTGCTTTCCATGCCTATCTTGCTAGATGCTAGTCATTTTGGTGATGCTTTTCTTTTAATCAAATATGAAAATCATGCTTTGCTCCTGAACTATATAGATAGGTTCAATTGAGCTTGTTGCATGCCCCTTTGCCTTCACATGCTCTGTATGCTAGAACTTGTATCTACTAGCTTTGAATCCCTTTTGAGCTCTTTGTCACACCTAGTTGCATTTGCACAACATTTTTCTTGGGGGACTTGATGTGTACATTGTCAACAAGGGGGAGAGTTGAGTCACCTCCTATGTTCAAGGGGGAGAATTCTTGGAACAGGGGGAGGTACGGGACTCAGGGGGAGAGTGCACCATTCCAGGGGAAGGGCTGCATTGTGAGATGGGCTGAAATGTAGGGGGAGTTGGAGTTTTAGCATGCTCTTTTGGCCAGCTATATCGAGCCTTTGCCTTTCTGGAGGAGCTGGTCTTTTGCTTCTAGCATGACTGTGTTGAGCCCTGCCTCTTTCTTGAGGGGTCATGTTTTGTTGATCGGCTGCGTTGAGCAGTTTCCCTTGTCTTAGGGGGCCGATCTTTTGGCTTTGCTCTTGTTCACTTCTTGTGCTCCTGTTTCTGCCTTTCTTTGGCTTTTGGGCACTTGAGTGGATTTTCTTTGTTTTCTTTTCTTCTGTTGTTCTTTGTTACGCTTTTCTTTTCTTTGTCTATGATTTTAGGTGGTTGGTAAGGGTGTTGACAAGGCACTCATCGAGGGAGAGATTGAGGGACTCAAGTGTACCGAGTCTGGTCTTTCGTCCTAGCTGTGATGAGCGCTTGTCAACACTGATGACTTGCTGGTGGACTAGCAAGCACCTCCTAAGTGTGACTTGGAGGAAAGCCCTCTCGAGTGGACTAAAAGGCGGTGCCATAGTGGACTTGGCGTGACAAAATCCCTGGCGAGTGGATTGGCATGTGGCTTGGGTTGCGGCCCAAGTTAGGCTCAACCCATAAGTGTGACCTTGGATCCGGGACGGTGCAGTGAGCCATAAAATCACCTCTTTGGAAGCCCAACAAGTGTTTCCCAGTTCGAGTGTCAAAACCGGGGTTCAAGACCGTTTCCTGGTTCTATCGTCAAAACCAAGGGCTGGTTGCCGGTATCACCAAAACTGGAGTTACCCCCAAGGGATGAGCTACTGGACACGTGGAGGACTTTGGGACAAGGCAGAGAAACTAAAGTTGCAAGGACTCCATCGTGGCCGTTCATCCAAGTTATTGCGGTCTTTTCTAGCCTCTACAGGCCTTCTACTAGTGTATTTGAGTATGTAATATAGGGGTCTAGTTGCAAAACTGCCTTATGGCTTAAGCTGTAGTATAAATAAGAGGTGGACTGCCATTAGCTTCCTCTCTTGGCTGGTTTTAGGGTTGCTTAGGCTTAGGTTTAGGCAGCCACCTTGGTATCCAAGCAAGAGCAAGATGATTAGTGGGTTTTAGAGTGATCTAGCCCCATAGAAAGAGGGTAGGAAGTGGGAGGAAGCTTGGAGATCGAGTTCCACCTTGTAATTTGATCTTGTGACCTGATTTGAAGTGCAATAGAGTGGATTTCGTGGCCAAGTCTTGAGTGCTTGTGTGAAGAATTTCTTCTCCCCCTCTCCCTTTGGTTTTTGGGTGAAATCTCAAGGCCTTTTGGAGCTTTGGTTTGCCTACGAGATTTTCCCTTCTCTTTTGCTGTTTGGACTTGCAAGGACGTGGAGATTATGTCTTAGAACATCTCAATTCTGCAAGATCGCCACGAGCAAGTCGATCTTGAGTTTTTCCCTTTCTGGCCTTAAGTATTCACCTCTTCACGAGATCTAAAATTCCCGCTAATCCCGTGGTCTTTTTCAATAGATCTTTTAGGAATAACTTTGGAAAAGGGTTAGGATAGCCTGTGCCAAATTTCGTGAAGTTTGGAGAAGATTTGGTCAAGTTTATGATTTGGGAGCTCGAGATCCGTAGTTCTGTTGGACAGTCCAGCATGCTACCGGATAGTCCGGTGCGTGCTACTAGATAGTCCGGTGAGTGGCTGTGCCGGCCTCTCCACCGGACAGTCCGGCGTGCTACACCGTATAGTCCGGTGTGTGCTACCGAACAGTCCGGTGTTGCCCAGGCTGCTGCTTTGTTCGGTTCTTTTCGCTCGGGTATTTCGTCTGGATTTTGGTTTAGCGCTCCTCTGCTGCATGCCGATACTCGAACTCTTTGGTTAATCCGTTGAGGCACTTGATTGTGTAGAGTGGCTGGTAGGGCCTGCTAGCCTTCTTCTTAGCCTTGATTGCTTTTGTCCGTCTCGTGGGTGCTTGAGCGATTTCTTCCGCTATGTGTCTTCCTCGTTGAGTCCTAGGGTCAGTAGCATCTCGGTTGCTACGTGATCCTGCTCATTTGAGAAGAGAGGGTTTTGGGATCGTAGATTTTTGGTATCGACCTATTCACCCCCCTCTAGGTCGCCTTTCGGTTCTCACCATGAAATACATCAAAGATGATGGTTATACGTCCGCATCGGGTCGACGCATATTTATCAAGTTGCCTCCTACTTCAGAGTTGAGAGATTTTTCCGGTGGCCTTCCTCTTTCATTTTCTAGTAGAACACTTCCTATGTACGTATTATTTTTTCAATCTTTTTGTACAAGCTAAAATAAAATGGAAGAAAAAGTCAATAAAACATAAAAGATACTAGCTAATGGAAAACTTTGTTAGTAATATTTCAATCTTTTCATGCAAGAAAAAATAAAATGGAAGAAAGAGGGAAGATAATACAAAAGATGATTTTGTTGTTAGAAAAAACGGTTACATGTCTAGGCTAGACATACGCCTAGCGCAAATGTACGTGCAACATGCGCGTGACCCGAGGTGGCTAGTAGAACAATTTAAGAATGATAGAAAAAAAGGACAAAATAAAAACGAAGGATACACAATTGATTGACGTCATTCCTTTAAAATCAATTCCATGATAAACAAAGTATTTGGTGGGTTTGGATACAAAACCATGTGAGAAGAAATGATTAAGGGTATAAACATTTTCCTTCTATCAGTTTTACGCCCTTTCGAACTCTTTCCATACTTTCCAACATGTACAATGGGACTGATGTGAAGGGGACAAGGGTTTTCGTTTGGTGTAAAATGGTATTGCGAACGCTCGCTCTTTTACGGTGTATATTGCATTAATAGTTCTCAAATGCTCCATCCAATGGTTACTTTGGCGCATCAGATTTAATGAAACTAATGACGCATATATTAATACTATTTCCATTCACAATTGTACAACACGATTGACCTTTTTTCTACAATTTTAACCATTCATCTTATTAAAAATAAATATTCCAACATGTAAAAACACAACTTATACTCAAAGTGTTATAAACAAATAACCATAAATAAATGATAACTTGTGAAAAGACAAATGATTAAAGTTGTTAAAAATAATTCGTGCAATGCATTATTAAATTTGTTGAACCTCAGTTATATCACAACAGTTTTCAGCAACAAAATCTGTACGATTATTCAAAAGTCTGAGATGTGTGTTATCCATGGTGACGACGTACTTGAAATGACCGTCATCCATGTACAGGCAGCTGGCCCTTCACAGCCAAATAAAAACTCGATCAGTCGCTATGTTGACTTCAGGGTTCTACCAGAGACAGTGACCGACCACCAGCCCACCCACCACATGTACATGTATTTTCTGCAGAAAAGACTTGTAGATCGGACCTCCTTCTCCATCTATAGAAATCTACAATGGCAGAAGCCATCATCTCCGCCATCATCGGCGATGTTGTCGGTAGAGCAATTTCTCTTCTGATTGGGCGTTTTACTAGTGACAAAGAGAGCACTGAAGGCAAGCTGCAAAGGATAAGCCATCTGCTGATCAGAATCCACAGCGTGGTAGAGGAAGCCAAAGGGCGGCAGATCTCCAACCATGGCACCCTCCAGTGGCTCTCGGAGCTCATCGACAGCGAGTACCAGGGCTACTACTTGCTCGATTCCATTTCCATCGGGTGTGGTGGCGAGAAAGCTGATGAGCCGAGTGATGATTGCAAGGTAGCTCCGCTTCAAGTTTCCACCTTGTCCTTGTTTAATCCTGCAAAGCGTGTGAGGGTTGCTGGGGGAACCATCTGGAGGAGCAAATTCTCATGGCGCCATGATGTCAGTGCTGATGATGAGATCGAAAGGGTACTAGAGAGATTACAAGGCATGTCCCATGATATTAGGGAGTTCATCATGCTCTTGCAAGATTGTAAGCCGATCCACCGGCCTCTAGCAACTAACATCTTCCGTGAAGGGCATATGTTCGGTAGACATGTTGAGAAAGAGATTATCATCAACTTTGTGTTGCATGAAGATGACCAATCAACAGGAGGAGAATTGTGTGTGCTACCGATTGTTGGCGGCAATGGAGTTGGGAAGACAACGCTGGTGCAATACGCCTGCGATGATGCGAGAGTGCGTAATCACTTCGAGGTGATCTTTGTGTGCAGTTTTTCTTTCATTTATGATGTCAAGAAGAATGAAGGAACTGCGATTGATCCACTGGATGTTATCAGGGGGGGTAACTTTTGTGGCCAGAAGTGCCTGGTGGTGTTTGAGGATGTCTACATGCACAGGAAGCCCAAATTGGAAGAGCTCCTGCAAGGCCTGAGGTGCTGCAAGGAAGGGAGCAAGGTCATCATCACGACCAACAATCGGCGTGTCGCAAACATTGGAACAGTGGAGCCGGTCATACTTACAGCATTGTGCAGCGCCGAGTATTGGTTCTTCTTCAAGGCGCATGCATTCGCTGGCGCAGACATTGAGGATAATCCAAGGCTCATCTCTGCAGGCAAGGAGTTAGCGAGGAAGATGAAGGGGTCATTCTTTGGTGCCAAGATCATTGGAGAAGTGCTTAGGGATCACCCGGATCCCAAGTTCTGGTGTAAGGTCCTGAAGAGCAACATTGGGGCTGAGATGTGTCCACTGCTTGGTGACGGCATCGGTTACATATCGGACTTGGCTGGCAACTTGCTGCCAGGTCATTTGGACATGTCGAAGGTGACCAGGGTGACCGTTTCTAAGGACCTGTCTCCTCGGACGACAGAGGTGGCTAGACTCAAGGACGTTTGCGGCGCTGTTCCTCACGACAACATGATGGCCTGTTGGGCAGATGGCGTCCGGTTTGCGAACGTATTGGTGTGCAAGTCAGTGTTGCCGTTCTGTTATCACTACTACATTGCTCGTTGCTCTTGCACTTGCACCGTCGGCTCAGCAAACTCTTGCTCAAAACTTGTATTATCTCTAGTTTGAGATATTTTGAGTGTAATGACTTCAAGTTTTTTATCGATCTGTATCATTTTCGCTATCTATGTTAACTTCTCTAACTTTGAGAGAGAATCAGTACAGTAGCACTACCAAGCACTGCCTTTGATGATTAGTGGAGGTGCTCGTACTGCCGACAATCCAAAGAGTATATCTTACTATTAACGCAATCTTTTTTTTTTCCGGTGGTAGGGAATGTGTCCATTAATAATATGAGATGCATGTTATCATTCCGTTAATCTCAGGATCATGATCATTCTGTACGCTCTTATATAGGTATCACATTATGTTTGGAAGCATGTTTCTTCAAAATAATGGTTTTAGAATATAGTAGTTTGCAGTTATCTTGTATATATCATGGTTTTATCTCACCCTGCTGAAACCATGGTATTTTTCGAAGTGTTCGAGTATACTCTCACAAATCATGGTATCTAAGTTAGAATAGGAAACAAAGTAGTCAAACCATAAAAACTTTATATTGCGACGCTGTGGAGTTTCAAATACTATAAAATACAATGGTATCTACCAAACCATGGCTTTCAAAACAGTACAATACCATAATATTCTCATAATGCACCATTAGTCCATTTACTTTTTGTACTATATCGGTTAGGTCCATCAACTATCAATGTGTATTTTTTGGTCTATTAACTTTTTATACTGTATCGTACAAGTCCATACCGCACTTAACATCAACAAAAAATTAAATATCAAATCTTGTACATATCCAAAAATTATAGAATCAATTTTGATAGCTCTATCTTGATGAGATCTACACATTGGAACTAACATTGACCACTTTGCCTCTATTTAAATGGTAAAATAGATTTAAATGCTAAAACTTATTTTAATTCATTTTGATCCTAAAATAGAAATCGTTATTCATGAAATTTTTACATATACCGACTAAAATACAAATAACATGATTTTTGTGATATTTATTAAGTACTACAACAAGCCATACATTTCTTTTCATTTAAAAGACCATGATTCATAAAGACATCCTTTTTTTTAGAAAATAGCAACCTCTAACCATGGTAAAATTATACCTGTATACATAGAGTATAACATGCACAATGGTATTTTTTCCAAGGTTTTTAGATGTACTGATCAATAGATATGGTTAAAAAGTAACTAAACATTTATTTAGCATAAATAGGGGTAACATGGTCATTTTGCATGTCAAATTAGTTCCATTGTGGATATTTTATTAATACAAAGATAGAAAAAATAATTTTATATATTTTTGGATATGTACATGATTTGATATGCAATGTTTTGTTAATTAGGTGTGGTATTGACCTATATGATACAATTTAAAAAGTTAATGGACCTAAAAATGCACATCGATAGTTGATGGACCTAACTGACACTTTTCAAAAAATTAATGGACTAATGGTGCATTTTACTCATTCTCATATACATAGTATTGCATTGAAACTATAAAAATACTTGTCGCAAACATGGCCTAACTTGTCCATCAACCTATTCTCCCACAAAGGTCAGAATCTTAAATCTTAAGCTGTCTTCAGCGGGATGCCTATCCACACTTGCTTATTACTATTCTAACTAATTTCCACTCTGTCTACGGTAGTTACAGTGTCGTTTAGGCAGTCGATCTATCCATCCTGGTGAAGATGTCTTAGGAGTAAGTGTCAAAGTCTATGCAAGATAATAGAACACACAGTGTTGATTGTAGCCTATCTTGAGTTCTACGGAGTATAAAGTTCTATGGATCGTAGCCCAAGTGTCATCACATTAATATGGATCTAACTTTTCTATTTCAAAAAACGATCCTATTAGTTTTTGCATTTTTTTTGTCAACATATTACATTATTATTACTTGAAACGAACAAGGATAGCACTTCGAAAAAGGATTAGTTTTTTTCGAGAAGGGATATATATAGTGTTGCAGGCAGGAATTAACTGAGGCTGACAAATATACTGCCATCCCCGTGTGTGCTGCAGTGACAACAGGTGACCGCTTGATTTTTGAGGCTGGCTCGCTCGAATACATGTGTTTTTGATGAAGTCGGAGCTGCTATGTTGTTGGATTGTAACCTAGTTTGGTAACGATGACACTTAGTGTGTTCTTTTGACTGCTGCTGGCTTGTCTGTGGTTGTTGGTGGAGGTCTGGTGGAGAAAATCGGAGCCGTTTGGCTTGTAGCTGAGCTCGGCAATGACGACTTACGCCGGATTGCAGGGGTCGCCGTCGGGTTTTGTGTGTGGTGATAGTGTCGTGCGGATTGTGTTGATGTTTCAATCCAACTAGACAGTGTTACGTGTTGTGCGGTGTGTGTTGATGACCTAATCCAATCGCCCGTAGTGTAAAGGTTTTAGGTCCGGTTTTCCTTAAAAACCGGATCAACTCTATTTTTTCTTGACCGAAGGGCAGAGCTCCCACCATTGCGTTAAAAAAACAAATCACCATTTTCAATATCTGTTTTATGCTGCAATGACAACGATGCATAGCGAGATACTCCCTCCATTTCTTAAATAAAATAAAATTGTTTAGGACAAATTATCTTGACCTAAAGTATATAATTCAAAACAGAGTATATGCTTCAGGTGCAGCTTATTTTAGCATCCGAAGACGCACCGCAAGCGTCATTTAGCTACGGGTTAATTGGGTACATGTCAATTTCTACCGTTCTTAAATCTGTCATTGTTCTTCTACTTATTGTATATAAAGCATTACAATTTTCCATATTTTTGAAATAACCTGTAAACCATTGAAAAAATCGCAATTCTATGATTGGCACTAAACTTTTGATTCCGCCTTCACTCCTGTGAGCCACTGCCGACCTGCCGTCCTATTTCTAACACAAAGTTCATAAAATGGCCATATTGCCCCTCTGTTGCTCTGCTCCCTCTACATGTCTCTCGTCTCCTCACACCCGCAGCCTATGCCATCCTTACGGAGGGCACCTCTCCAATTGCCACTTTTAGTTTGGACTTAACATAATTGTCATCGGAAAGAAAAATGTTCTACACAATTGCTATTTTTGACGACATGGCAGGACACATTGGCAGTCCAGCGTGGCCACGCTGATCCAGCGATACGAGAAAAGACTCTGATGCCCCTCTCCTTTAGCCACTGACAGGTAGGGCCCGGATCTGTGTTCACCTTCAACCTCCCACCGTTCCTCCCTATCCCAATTCATCGTGCTCTTCGCCATCCCGCTCCTCCCCTTCCGCTTCATCTCCACCAACGCCCCCTTCGCAATGAACCTCCGCTTCATCATGTCAGCCACGAGTGATGCTCCACAGCGACAGAGCGGGCGCGTGAAGCTGCACAACGATGGGGCCGGCCGGCAGCGCGGCGAACAGCTGCGCGCGGGCAGCGTCGCAGCGAGCTGGCGCGCGGGGCGCGGACGGCGGTGCCGCCGGCGAGCAGCCGCGCCTGGTGTGCTGCCGCGAACGGGCGCATAGCCAACAGCACCGCCAGGCGAACAGCTGCGCGGGGCGTGCGGCCGCGGGTGGGGTGCAGCCGGCGGCGTCGTGGCGAGCTGCGGGCGCTGAGCGGACAAGCAGAGTGGGGGAGACATGAAGAACAGGGACCGTTCGCAGAGTGGGACCCAGTGCTGCAGCACGAAACGGAGGCACGAAAGGCAGTAGGAAACGGAGGCAGCAGGACCTGGAGTAGGACCTGGTGCGCGAGGGGGGCACGAAAGGGAGCAGTGGGAGGGAGGCAGCAGGGACTGGCAAAGGTTGAAGACACATCAGACAATTGGGTCCGATCCATTGGTGGAAGAGGATGGCAAGAGAAAAGACAAAAGGCAGAGGATACGCTGGTCTTTTCCGGTGCACTCGCCGATTCGCGTGTCTGTCCACGTCGTCAAAAGTGACAATTGCGTAGACTATTTTTTCTTTTGATAGCAAATATGTTAAGTCTAAACTAAAAACTAACTAAAAAAATGACAATAGGAGAGGTGACCTCCGTAAACATGCCAAATAATCAGATACCCCACGCCTCAGCACATCTCTGTTCTACCGAGCCCACCATCTGCCGGCCACCTCCTCTGCTCCCAGCCTCCCACCACGCGCCATGCCGCCCGCCTCCTGCCCCCTCTGCCTGGCTTCTGCCTTATCCGCCTCGAGTTGGCCGCCGCCACCGCCGCCTCCTCCTCGAGAGAGCCGGAGGAGGCGAAGGGGAGCCATCGCTGCATCTCCCGCCTCAACCACGCTCGCCGTTGCGCGCCGGTCACGCCCGGAGTCGTGTCGTCGCGCTCGCCATGCTGGCCTTGCCCTGCCGGGCCTCGCCGGCGTGCCCCTCCACAACGGCCTCCACGGCCTTCGCGCCGTGCTCCATGACCGCACCCTCAGCGCTCGCGCCGCCGTCGCGCCCCTCCGTGAGCAGGAATGAGGGAACGTCAGGCGCGTCCCTCGCGCGCGGGTGCGGAGGCGACACCAAAGAGACGCCCAGCGGAGCTCGCCCGCCGCGGCATCTTCTTCCCCACGGCGCTCGCCCGCCGTGGCAACCCTCCTCGCCCTCGTGCTCGCCCGGCGGCGCTCCTCGCTTGGGGACACTCGCAGCCGGGCCCCCGGGAGCTCCGTTGCAGCCTGGATTGATGGCGGCGGCCGCAGACAAGATCAACGGCTCCGGCCGCGGACGGGATCAGAAGCTGCGGACTCCATCTCCGGCGCGACCGCGGTGAAGAGGAGAAGGCTAGGAGGAGCAGGGGCACGGCGCACATGGAAGCGGAGGAGGATGGCCGATCCAGTCGGGCGGAGGTGGATGTGGATCTGGCCGGGAGCAGGCCCGGCGGCGACGGCTCCGCGCAGAATGACAGCTGGCGGCGGAAGGGCGTGGCAGGAGGACGGGCGCCGGTGGAGGGAGACGAATGCCGGATGGACTGCTTGCGGGCGCGTGTTAAGGTAGTACGGGAGGAGCAGAGGGAAACAGGAAAAGTGTGCGAGCTGTGGGGCCAGGGTGGATGAGTGGCTGGAACCTTTGCGAGTGGCGCGGAGGGAACAAATGAAATTGTACTAGCTGACTCCGTCTGTGAAAAATGTGACAGCAGGTAAAACAAAGTTTCATGAGTGGTAGCGAGGGTGAAATCCAAATTCCAGTGGTAACCATGGAATTGCGATCTTTTTTGATGGCTGACAAAGAAATTGATTCTTTGAAATATGCCATTGGATACGTATATGAAGCCTTTAGGCCCACGTGTAGTGCATGTATCTCCGTATCTACGAAAACGCAACTTCCTACCTTTCTTTTACACCGAGGACCCACTTGTGAGCATCTTCTTCTTCCCCAATCACCTGGTGTCCGTGGCGGTGAGCAGACGACGGCAAGGCGGAGCCAGAGCATGGAGTGCCGACGACGGAGCTTTTCACCGTAGGCGGGATCCTTCTCTCGCACCGCAATGGCGATGGGCTCCTCAAGCACGGGACTGCAGTGCGCTGGTCCACTGCATCCCTCACTGGCTGGGCGGCTGCCTCGCGGTCAACGACGGTGTCGAGAGCCCGTGGCGAGAGGTCGACGAGGCGGCGCGTTGGCTGAGATGAGGTAGCAGACGGCGAGGCGGCGGTGGCGCAAGCACGAGCGGCATGGCGATGGTGGAGGACACAGGCCGACGGCGGAGAGAGGGAGCAGAGGACCGGTTAGGGAAGAAGAGGAGAAAGAAGATGCTAACAAGTGGACCCATTGTGTAAGAGAAGAACAGGGAGTGGCATTTCTATAAATACGGATATGCATACCCTACACATGGACTCAAAGTCTTCAAATACGTATCCAATGGTATATTTCAAAGCTATGCAAAATTGTAAAGGCCCGGATGCCGTAAGTAGAAGAGCAATTGCAGATTTCAAAACAGTGAAAATTATAATGGCATGTATACAATTAACCCTAGAGTTACCCAGTGCTGAAGTGGTTGAGTTATTTCGATTTTCATTAACCAGTCTGCGAGCAGCATGCATTCCAAGATTCATTTTAACTACGATTTATTTCCTCTGGAGCCAGTAGCCCCTTTAATCTACTAGCAATCTTATAACATGACGTACAGAACCAATGACGCATCGTGATAAGATTCACCGCAAGATAGTGAAAAAGGGCGTCATCGTGGCTCCCTTTCACAACTCGAGCTTGCTGGCCAGGTACCAGGAGTGCATGGCCAGGCTGCCGAACGACATGATGTTGGCCAGCGACGACAGTCCATGGATCATCCCAAACTTCTTGTTCATGGCAGCAAGGGTAGGGTTGGATTTCGCCACCTGCTGATTCTTCGACCATCCGACTTCCTCGCCGATGCTGAGGTCCCGCTCGATCTTGTGCCTCTTCTTCATCATCTGCAAGCAGCAATCAACCAACTATGTCAAAAGAAGCTGCATTATATAAGATGTAGAAAAAGAAAAGGCATGTTATAGTTAAGTCTCTGAGTAGTTTTCAACTTGCCATAAACTTTGGTTCATACTGAAAACACTGAATCGCTCTGCCATATACAGAATTACAGATAGGAATCAACAAAGCTAACTGTTGCATCCCAATATCTGGGGAGATCTTTCCCAAGAAACATTTATTATTGTGCTACCAATGACTACAGAAATGTGAACAGGTTTAACCAGATACTGATTGTTAAAAAAATATAACAAAAGAAATTTCCCCGTTACAGAGTACCTCTGTGCTTGCTAACTAACATTATTATCTTATATGTGAACTAAAATCCAATCCGGGTACCAATGATGAAAGAAATGTGAACAGGTTTAACCAGATTGTGGATTTGCAAAATATTCCATAAAAAATAAATTTATTGTTTCATCACAATATTGGACTACAGAGTACAGACCATAGTCACAGGGTACGGGGTCGAAGCTGGCATCCCACGTTCCCGGTACATCGTCTCAGGTCGAGGGTTGGGATCGAACAGGGGTGATGTCCCTAATCACTGTGGGTTGCCGCTCCGCCATGCCCGGCCGCCATGCAGCTTCGATCCGCTTGATGCTCGCCGCGCCGACGTTGCGCCTGTGCTTGCCCCGTCTGCTCGTTGCCGCGCCGCCCTCGCCGATGCTCGCCATGCTCACGCCACGCTTCGCGTCGTCGCCGAGGAGGATGGCATGATGCTGCGGCAGAGAGAGGGAGAAGGAGAGATGGGAGAGAGAGAGTGGCGGCGGAGAAGGGAAAGGACTCGCGTGGCTACAGGCTGCTGCTCGCGTGGGGGAGTAGATGATGGTTAGGTTAGGGAGTGGGCTGTTGGGCTCTAGTTCGATGTTGGGCTGAGAATGTAAGTTGAAGTATGCCCCAAATATGTTGTCTTCTGTAATTTTTGTATATGGCAGTGTTTGGCTTGGACTCGTACCGGGGCCATCGACCCAAATGCCATAGAGTCGAGTACCAATTGTTGGGTTCTCGTTTGTACCACGCTTTTCTGAAACATCGACCGCGACCCCGTTCCTCGACCCCGTCGACCTAGGTACTCTGTGACTATGGTACAGACTGTAGTATACAATGTTTCTGATATACTGGCTCCCTAACCTAGGCTTTTCATAGTCTTGACATAGCCCAATGCTAAATCCCTTTTGCAACAATAAGTCGATGATATATTGCAGTCAAAAAGTCAATGTTGCTGGTAGAAAAAGAAAAAAAATCATGTGCTCCCTCACTAGGGAATGTTAAATTAGCCACTAGGAAACTTACCATGCTGGCAATGAGGAAAGAAATAAGAACAAGTTTAGCCAGCTATTTGATTCTAACTTCTTTTCAATAAACTATAACAAAACTACACTTTTTGTTTATATTTCATAAAACCACACTTCTTTTGGTTATTCATCAACCCCATACTTTTTGTTTCTATTAATTTTGCATACACACCTTCTTTACAACAATTATTTTTAGTAAAACTACACTTTAAGGAACCTGGTCCCACATTATATAATGTGCCATGTGATTCACGGTGTTGTACCGAATAAAAGTGTAGTATTGCAAAACGTTGTATCAAAGAAAGCATAATTTTGCTGAACTAAAACCAAAAGGTCTAGTTGTGAGATAACTTATCTAAAAAATGTGACTTTGGGAAGTATAAACAGGAAAGTGCAAATTTGTGACATTTTGCCCAAAAGAAATGTAATTCTGTGATATTCGCTCTTAAAGAACACATGATACATAAGGCCAACTTTGCCTGGTACAGGGCACCCTGTGCTTCCCAATGACACATGGGCCACACAGGGTTCGAACAACATTACAACCACTTGAAAGATAAATAAATTAACCAATTTTATTTTAAAAAACTGCATTGTGTTATGCCAACTAACACTCACTCTGTGCCTCATGTGAGGCACTGCAGTCAATCTAACTAATATAAGCTAGACTGAATTCTGAGTTCCGATAGCAACCTATTCTATGAAAAACAAAGTTGGTTTTCTTTCATTAAAACGAGTTCCAACTGATAGGCACCTTAACTTGTGCTTTTCCAGAGGGGTGAAAAAAACTGACACCAAAACATTTGTGCAATCACAAGTTGATGAAATAGAACCACCACCACACCTTTAGCATACCATTAAAGCTATTCAACCATAATATGGAAGCAACTGTTTGGAGAACAGTGTATATAACTATTGCCATGACAAATCCGAGGTTCTCATTGCATCAATTCCTCAAGGGAGATGGGCAAATGTTTTTTTTTCCTTAATGAAATAGAAGTGGGGTGAGCTCACCTCAATGGTCATGGGGGTGAAGACCAGTAGGTTGGAGAGATTGCAGCCAAGCGCAGAGAGGAGGAATCCAAGCTGGTAGCGCTCCACGGTGGACGCTGCCTTCCACGGGTGGAGGTACGCGAAGGCGGCGACGGAGATGGCCGCGCAAGCGGAGATGAGCGTGAAGTAGGCCGGGAACATCTTGCTCTGCAAGTTCCCGAACATGTGCCTCGGCAGGTTCCTTCAAAGACCAATAAATATTCAGCAGCATCACAGAACAAAATACAGCTTCAACTCAACTCAATCGGTCGATTGATTCTTGGATCGGAATTTTGCTCTTCTTGGTTCTTGAATTGGGGCAAGAGGAGGGAGGGAGGAGAAAGATGTGGTTTTTAGAGATGAGAGCTCACTTGAACATGATGATGCCGCCGATGAAGGTAGCCCAGAGGGCGGCGCCCCAGGAGGTGGCGAAGGAGATGAGGTGGGCCAGCTTGGCGGCCGTGACGGCGCTGGCGCCGGCGCCGGAGGGGGAGCCGAGGATGGCGTCGGGGACGAAAAGGACGCCCGCGGCGAAGAAGCACACCGCAGCCAGGAACCGCGTCGCCCACCCCATAGCTCCTCGCCGCCGGTCACCGGTGTGGAGAGAGGGGGAGGCGGCAGGCGGCGAGCGAGGGACGGCGGGTTTGGTTGGGAATTGGGGAAGGGTAGTTGGGGACTTGGAGGTTGGGGAGTAGTAATGTTTTGGGAGACAGTGAGGTTACGGGATTGGTGCGGTTGGCAGACGGCTTGACAACCTCTTGATCACCCCGATTTGTAAGGAGTAAATCTCTTGATTGCCACTAGAGTATATAATCTCTATTCTCTGTACAGCTTATTAGTATATTTTTAACTGTACTCCTTATTTCTATTTTAATTATCTTTGCTTATATGTATTGCCAGCATTTAATTCAAAGAGTGGAAAAGAAACTCCATTTAAAAAACTCCATGGGAGACGGCCTTAAACTGCAACTCACCTTCACGTGTTCCGTCGTGCGTCGTTCCGCTCTCTCCCTCTTTCGTCCATCGAGCGTGGCCACTCCACGACCGCCCGGACGGCCTCCAGCCCAGTGCGATCAGATCCGCGTCCCCGTGCCGCATGCTCCGGCCTGCCTCGCGTGACCCGCCCGCTGCGCGGCCAGCGCCCCAGCCCGCGCTCGGCCGCCGCCGTTGCGCCTCGTGGTCGTGGGTGCCGCACCGACACCCCTGTCACCGCGCCCTCACCGGCCTGTCCGCGATGGCGCCTCGGATCGGCGCCGCCCGCTGTCGACGCGTTTGGTTCCTCCTCTCCGGCCTCCACGCACTCCGGGGATAATCCGACGGCCGCGCGCCACTGCTCGCGCGATGCCTCGATCACTCCGTCACCACACACGGCGCCCTGTCGCCCAGCGACGACCGCCTGGAGCCCCCACTCCATCCTCTCTGTTTATGAGAGCTTATTCTAAGATATAATCATGCAGTTGCATCCGAACGATTCTAATTTTTTCTATGCTGACTGCTAACATGCAGAGCTTCGTCTTCCTCGATCTGGTGGATGCCGCAGTGATCCCGCTCAACAGGCTCACTGCCTCATTGTTTTATTGGTTTGCTATTTGTTTTAAGCGTTGGTTTCACAATGATTTGTCCCATCGACCATATTATGTGACTTTTCTTCAATACTCACGTTGGGACCCTGCATTAAAGTCATTAAGGCTACTGTTGGACAACTAATGATGTACATGGCTAAGGTTTTGCTTAACTGTTTCCTCATCGTAGTGGTTACATTTCAGAATGTCTCAATATGATGTGTACCTACAGCTTATGCATGAAGCATGATCCCCCCTTCCTTCGATGCAAGTGTTAGAATCATTGCTATCTGTTTCTTTGGTTACTGTAAAAAATGCTAATATGGCATATTTGATTTTTTTTTTATGCAATCTGAGTTTGACGGATGAGCTTGCTTGTGCCTTTTGGTGTCATAACTCTGAACCCCTCTTGCAGGCATATTCAATGTTCATGATTGAAAGGAAGCGTAGGATATGCCAACTGGAGAAATATCCAGCCTCGGATATGACTTTATTTTACCCCGCTCTAGTATCATTTCTTTTGTTTGGTAAAAATAATATGCCAGAGACATTTTATATAGTAATGTTCTGAACTTTATTGGACTCCACTACACCTTCCTGCTCTCCATGGAATACTGACTCTCTTACTATACATCACTGGTGAAGCTGTCAAATTTGCAGATCATGGACCTAATTCCTTGGTGCCTGCCAAGTGCCAACACTGCCATATGATTGGTTGGGAAATTGATGGAGTTTGGTGGATCATATGAACAATTAGTTGAAGTTTGTATTGACACAAATAATATTGCATTACTGTTTTTTGTAAGATCGTAATGAATAATTTGCTTCAAGAAGACAAGGATTAACCAAGTGTATATATTTGTGAAAGGTATGTTGCAAGGTCACTACATGCAGTAGTGCTGGTGTACTGGTGTTAGCACTATTTTTTCTTGGAATGTAGACATATCATGAACAAATGGCCTTTTGGTTTTCCTTTACCATTTTTTCCCTTGGTCTTGTTGGGGATCAGCGTGCTTAGGGGCTATAGAGTTTTTTCAGTGTCATTGGATTTTTATTTTTTATCCCTTACTCTCTGTAGGTTTGAATTAGTTATCATTTTAGAAAAATTGTAAGTCAAAATTTTAAAACTTTGACTATATATAACTTTTATATTAAGCCTTGAATCTTGAAAGTCATATGTATAAATTTTTCTTAACAAGTATTTTCATAAAAGTTTAAATTTCTTATAATGTTTATTTATATTCTAATAAAACATTGGTTAAATTTGTGTTTTGGAGACCGTGTTGTTGTCCAAAACGATAACTAATTCGGACCTCGAGGGAGTACATGCCATTCCATTTGTTTAGTCATAGTTACTCCCACTAGGTCTGAATTACTTGTCGTTTTAGACATCGACACGATTTTCAAAACATAAAGCTAATCAATATTTTTATTAGAATATAAATAAATATTTTAAGAAATTTATTCTTTTATGAAAATACCTTTAAAAGGAGATGACACACAAGGGAGCGGAGGAGTGCCCCTGTAAGCGCATGGGCGTAGGACAGAAACACCGAGAAGGAGATGGCACATGAGGGAGAAAAAAGACTTGATATTAACGGCAATGGCACGTAAGGGAATGAAAAATACTTAGATACTAGCAGCGATGGCACATAAGGGAATGTAAAAAACTTAGATACTAATGGCGATGGCACATAAAGGGAAAAATGTAAACCGATGGAAACATGTATTTTTCGATGTCACGTAAGGGAACGGTACAAGTTTTGATGGCATCGAAAGGATTTGCTCATTTGCATGAAGAGGACGTAGCTGAGGCACCTAAGGCCGTAAAATTAGTTGTTTGCATGCACACTCTATGAAAGGAATTAGTGGCACGCTTTTAACTTTCCATTTGTAGTAAGTTTTTGCCGTTCCGCGTGGTAAGGTGTCTTCTAGCGACACGCTATTAGCTTTTCCTTACTGCTTAATCCCCTGCTCCAATATTAAATAGATTTTTCATAAAAATTAGTGAAGAACATGGTATTCCTTGTCTATACTAAGAGCGAGTTAACTAAAAAATAATTTTTACTACCGTCTAATGTACCCGTCACGACACAAAACAACCATTAATTTGAGCGGGGCCCACCGAACAGGACGGGAGCCACGAGTTTACGTGGCAGAACGCACGTTCCTGCAGTTCAAGCATCAGCCCTGATCGTGTTTAGGCTGGTTTTTTCTCACACGATGAAATTTTACCCGTCCGCTGTATCCGCCTCCCATCGCAATCTCAAAGCCCAGATACAAATATTTTGAAGCAAAAATCTCAAATCCAAGTATATACGATAAAGATGCCCAGCAAATAAATCCACAACTTGTCTCACCTGGTCTGTGAAGGCCCAACAAGGCCGTGAAAATCTAACATGCCATATTATCAACAAATAATTTCAAATAATAATACCACATCGTATAGATTTAGTACCAAATCCCCGTTGCAATTATAGACAATCTTGTACATAAGATTTGTCCATCAAGCTCATGCCAAGAGGATGAGCTGGGTTAAAGAAAAGGCGAACGAGGCAAAATAATGAACAAGCTTATGCCTCCGCCAGTCGGAGTAGTCCGGCTTCGGGCTGGACGTGGAGAAGCCGAGAAGGCGCGGTGCACAGCGGCCCGGGGCTTGCACAGCTGCAACGCCGGCCCTGGGACGGAGGGGCGGGAGGCGGAGAGCGTGCGCGCTCTCTCAGCCTGCTGAGGAGAGAGGCGCTGGGGCATATCCGGACGGGGCCGGCGGCGGGAGCCGAATCCAGAAGGCGCGATAGGGAGGTGCGCGCTCTGGCTGCCTGCCGCCAGAGCCGGTCGGCGGCGGCGTGGCGGATGAGGCAGGCGAGCGGACTTGAGAGGGCCGCTAGATCCGGAGAACCCTGGCGCAAGCGCGGGGCTGGCCGCGCACAGGCGTGCGGCGGATGGAGGGCGACAGTGCGTCGGGTGGAGGCGCGCGGGGTCCGTGATGGCCGCCGGCCGAGGCGGGGAGGACGAGGATGGGCACCAGACGGGGCTCGCGGTGGGAAATGAAGAGGGAGAGAGGAGGGGAGTGATTTTTTTTAGGGTTTGGAGGGCTGTGGCGTTGATTTTGTCTTGCACCGGAGAACGAGAGCCGCCCGATCAGGCTGGACGGATGAGATGTAGGCGGAGGGGAGCAGTGCACGCGGCGACTGGGCCGATTTGGCAGCCCAAGCCCAGTTGCCTCGTAGGCAGGTGTTAAGATGCTGAGCGGGCCTGTTTCTAGCTTGCGATTCTTTTTCTCTTTTTGCTAATATAGTTGAGGTAAAAGAAATCATTTTCTACCGATCACGGACTCAAAAAAACACCAATCACTAGATTTTTACTGAAAACCTAAATCTACATTTCACGTTAAGACTGAGTGCAATAATTAGATTTTGCAAATGTTTGTATATATGCATTTAAAACAATTGACAGATATGGACTCTCTTGTCAAAGAGAAATAAGAGTCTCAAACTTTTTCAGTCATGGAGTCACGGGCGGGGAGAAGGCGGCGCCCCACCGCAGAGCTGGGAGAAGAGGGCCGAGCCGGACAACAACGTGCGGGAGGAGGAGCAGTCGCGCGAATCCGGCCACCACAGGCTGGGAGTGGCACGTCGGACGCTGCCACTACGCGCGAGGATAGAGGGAGGGGCCCGGTGGGTGGCACGAGGCGGCAGTGGAGGAGGAGAGTGAAGAGAGAGGGAGTGTGGGGGTGAAGAGGCAAGGAAAAGGGAGTGGTGGTGGAGGAGCTCGACGAGGGCGGCACAAGGGAGCAGGGGGAGGCAAAGGCAGACTGTGGGTAGGGTAGGGTTCTAGCAGGTTTTGTTTCCACCGAAACAGGTCAAGTTGGATTGCACGGTGATGGACCAACACAGCCGGGTTTTGAGAGTTTGTCAAAAACATGTCAAAACTTGTACAATTTGATGCGAAGGCTAACTGTTAAGTCTAAGCATTAGTCCTTTAAATTAGTCAACATAAAGCCATACCTTCTCAAAAAAATCACTAATTAAAAATTTAAAAAATATAGTAAGTTACATTGGTCCTTTAAAAATACATGTGCAGCACGTGCGGGACGCACGTGCATTTTTACTAGTATTCCTTAAAACTGCACTTGAACTGCACATCATTCTAAACATGCTTGTAACATCATTCTGAACTGATCAGCATATCTAATAAAAAAACAAATGGTCAACCTGCGCCTTGGCAGCCCTCTGGACATGATTGAAAGCACGTTTGCTTTGACTAAAAAAACTAAACAGTCAAACTGTACTTCAAAAAATATTTTGTCTGCAGCTTTAGTTTAGGCATAATCTGGTAGGTTTTCTTAAACACAGTAACACTCATTACAATTTTCGGTATTTTTACTCTCTGTGCACTGCCATACAACCAGCAAGTGCAATTTAGATCCGGACAAGAAAATTATCATCACCAGTATAGGACAATTGCACAACACATTTGTTCCCCTGCAGACCACTTGATGACCTGCAAGTCATTAAAAAAATAACATGATGTATAATTATAGTGAAGAAAAATACTAGTGTTTCTTGTCTGCGGTGACCTGAGTTTTTTCTAACTTCCATATTTGCCAAGTTAGTAAAATGCTTTGAACAAAATATTAGATCCGCCTAATACATAAAGTATTCCTGCCTAATGCATACTAGTGTTTTTGCCTAATGCCTAGCATATTATTGACTAATGGTTACTCTATTTTTGCCTATTGCAAAAGCAATATTATTGTCTATGGTATACCTGTATTTTTTTACATAATGCATAGCAGTATCGCACTTTACTTAAATATAAAAACAATTATTTGCCTAACTAATTATTGTGCTTTGCATATCTATGGATTCTCCTTTGCCTAACCGGGAATACTATTTTAACTAACTAAGAATAATATTTACCTAACTACTAACAATGCTTACCCTACCCTATATATTTGCATGCATGTTTTGTATTCTGATCCATTTTCCAACTATAGAAGGCATCCATCTGCAGGCAAGCCATACATATACATATGGGTAAAGGCGACCATTGTATTGGCTGGCTATTGATATAGTAGCTAGTAGAGCTACTAAGAGTAACATCTGTAAGTAAAATGGGCCATAAGTCTTGTGTTTAGTTCCCTAATATGATTTTGGTGGCTGGAGTGACAACACGTACTATTTGGAACTAATGTGTATGCAAGTGTCGGTCAGCGAGCCGATTTTTTAGCCCATTAGAAGGTCCGGAGAAGCCCCATCGAAAAGTCCGGAGAGAAGAAGAATGCTAAGATTGAAAATTCAAGACCCGATGCAAATTACACACATCGGACTTTCCGAAGTTGGGCAAAAGAGAAGAAAAAGATCAAGTCCCGGTGTTTCAATGCATTGGACGGTCCGATGGTCCATCGGACGAGTTGGACAGAAGGATCAACAAACCGAAAACCACTGCGTCCCACGCTCACCATCGGACGGTCTGATGGTCTCAACGGTTAACTCCAACGGCTAGCTGGGAGTATGCATCGGACGGTCCGATGGTCCCACCATTTGACGGTCCGATGGTCGCAGAAACGTAGATCAGATTGCTCCCAACAACTAGTTTTGAGGCTTGAGCTATGTATACCTCCTTGGTCGGCCTCTGTTCTGTGGTTGGGAACTCCTGTGCTAACACAAACAAGTGTTGAGGCACCCATTTGATCCATCCAAAAAACCACATACACCCATTTGTGAGCCCAACCACCATATGAGCAAATAGACACATCCCGGTACAGCGAGAGCTTCCATAGCATCTTGGCTTAGGCCTACTTGTCTAGTATCCGTGCCTGTGTGCACGTTTATCCTTTGTAACTGTGGGGCTTGTAAGTCTTAGCGAGATCCTCCGGAGTGTGGAGTGGCCGCTATCTTACTTGTGAGAGGGAGAAATGCCCTCGGCTAGTTGGCCAAAGCTTCCCATAGTGGAGATGGTGGGATAGCTCTGTCGAGAAAGACTCGAAAGACCCTAATGACCTTATCCATCCTCTACCCTTGCGTGGGTGAGGATGCAGTCCATGCAGGACTACGCAAGAGATAGGCTCGAGAGGGTGTGTACCGAGGATAACCGAAAACCCGACCGGGTGGTTTGACCTCTGCGGAGTGTCACTTAGTCATCCTCTGCCCTTCGAGAGCGAGGCCATATTCCTTTGAGAACTATGCGAGAGCAAAGCCCTTTGTGGAGCGCCAGCGCCAACGAAGAGTAGGGGTAAAGACTGGGAGTCTTGCCGAACCTCGGAAAAAATCTTCATGTCTCCGTCGTGTGCTATCGCCGACATCGTCATCGGGAGTTTGCATTCTCTATCCTATCTTTTAGGTTCCGCATTTACATTCTTGCAATTGTGTGCTTAAATTCCTAAACTAGCTTGATAGGTTAGTTTCTAGTTAGAACTAGATTGCAAGATTTGGACACGATAGAATAGCAACACTTAGCAAAACCATAGCGTACATAGCTAGATTTATCTTGCATTGGTTTTGCTTAGTAGTTATGATTTTTAGAAACCTTAGTTTTTAGAAATACTAATTCACCCCCTCTTAGGCGTTGGTCTATCATTCAACATCCATGTGATCTTCTAAACAATAATAAATCCATACGTGTGCATTATATAATTCATTGAGTTCCTCAGTGTGAGTCAATTGGGCTGGTCAGCAACAACAATTGAACTTTGCCAGTTTGGATCAGTATAATCACCTAACCGAGCCAATACATTTTCCAAACAAAATCTGCATGTTTCACCTAATTAGAATAATATATGTTGGGGGAAATAGGCCTGGCAGGAGCACAGATGTAAGACCAGGGACCAGTATGTAATAACTTGAAGGGATAATGGAACGAATAAAAACAATCACCTCCCCCCACTGTATAAGCAGCCCGGCTGAGGAGGAAAGGAAGACGCTTTGACTACTTATTTCTCCGTGGGGGTCTTCTTCCCGATTTCACGAAGTACGGCCTTCACTCAAGGTCTTCTCCTAGTTGCATTCTCGCAACAACATTTCCGGCAACAACAATATAATTGCTTAACTAGTATATTTGCAAATTGAATCAATATATTTGCCACACTAAGTTGGTATTTTGTTAAGTCAATATTATCGAATCAAAGTATTGTAATAATATATGTCATAAGTTTCAATTTTGTGAACGAAACATGTATTTAAATCCAGATTAATGTTTATTCTCTAACATGCATGAGAACAATGTATCATTGTGTTAAGAAGAAAACTTCATCATGTCCTACAACACTATACATTATCAACTTCATCATGTCCTACAACATCAAACATTATCATGAGAACAATTAATAGAAAAATCAAGACCAAATATTAAATTTGCTAAAATCATTGTAACTAATAATGTTAGACCCTAACATTTTTATTGCGATATGTACTATGCCTTGTTGGTCCCTAAGGATTAATTAACCCACCCACCCACTAACGCACTAGGGACTCACACCTTTGCTGGAGGAATAAGAAGAACAAATAGGAAGAATGAGAGCAGAGTTAGGTGTATAAGAACAAATAGGAAGAATGAGAGCAGAGTTAGGTGTATACAACTACTTGTATTTCTTTGAAACCTTATAAGTTTAAATAGTAAAGGAAAAAGAAGAACAAAAGGGAAGAATAAGAGAAGAGTTAGGTGTAGTCAACTACCTTGCACATTGGCCAAGTGCCTCTATTTCAATACCAAAACGTGTGTACAGTTTGACCAATGGTGAGCTGATTTGTACTGCTCCAACCACCCTACCTTTCAGCTACCAACTCTGCTACACACTACAAAGCTGCCACCCTATCTTTACTTCTACTGGATACAACAGCCCCTATTGGATATATGAGATGGAGCCTAATGCTCCTAATTACACTAATTACACAGAACGTAGCACTCTGGAGATTATAGTGTATTATGCCTAACTAGTAACAATAATTTACCTATCTAAGAATAATAGTTTGCCTAACTTACAATATTATTGTGTCTAATTAAATATTATTTTGCGTAACAATTAGTCTCATTGGTCTGAAGGAACACCAATAACACGTATTATTGTTGCTTCTGTAATTTTGCCTCCTCTGACATAGAATAGGTTATTTCTCAGATGCCTTGCAACCAGAGACACATCTGTCGGTGTTTAGTACCAGCAGCCCGCCACAGGATAGACCACGCGATGGGCTTAGAGAACGAGGGGGGAGTTAGCAAGGAGATTGCGATGGTGTGCAGAAGGAAGAACACAACGATTTAGATAGGTTCGGGCAGCCAAATCGTTGAACTCTACGTCCTGTATGGGGTGTATATGGATTGTATTGAACATTTGAGCGTATGAGAACGTATCTAAGCTAGATCATCATGACCTAGATGGATATGACCTAGTTTGAGGTCTGGTCTGGCTATCGAACTTGGGTTTTCAGCTCCCCTTATATATACCGATGAGCTTAGGGGTACAAGTGTTGGATTACAATTAGTAGTCCACGCCATGGACTCCAAGGCAAACTACTCCGCGTACCCGACAGAGTGGCTACGAATCATCTACATGAGGTACCCGTGGATATATGACACCGGCTGCACCAATCCCTCTCTTATCAAAAAAAATTAAAGCCATCTCAAATAAAATAATAATAATAGTAGGTACCCTATATGAAAACAATAATGAATAAAGATGGAACAAATTAGAACATGCTAAACAACAAAAATTTGAGTGAAGTAAAGACATCTAACCATTAAATTCAGTAAAAAAAAATGGTGATTTAATATGTCGTCATGCTGTTTTTTCTAGTGCATTCAGATTATTAATTCGTCATAGAAAAATTCAAGAGGGGGAAAAGATAGTCATGACCATTTGAAATATGTAGACTCTACAATTATTCTACTAACATGTCTCCTATTTTGTCTGTTTCACATTGGTGTGTAGCCACCCCAAATAAGAAATGATACAAATCGATGATATTAGCGATCACTTATAAGAAATGATATGATGGTAGTTAGGCAACCATATTTAGAAACTTTCTGAACCAACGACGGACGAAAATTTTGACTATCAAGTAAGCAAAGGATAAAAGATTGCTAAAATTGAAAAATGTCAATAACATTGCTTATCTACTCTATAAAAAAACGAATTTAGAAGATAATCTTTTATACCTAATGTTCACGTACCCAATGGTGTATCCACCCTTGGATTGTCCATCATCCTCTGATCAATCGGTTATATACGTTTTTTAAGTCCACAGACAATATTAAACCTAAATGTTTACATAGTTTGTCAACTGTTTTAATAGTCAGATCTAAATCTATTTGTATCATGTACGGCTAGATTTGACTTCGAGTAATAACTATTACGCGTTCCTGCCGTAACTTCCACGTACGTTTTTTCTCACCGAGCCGTCCCGCGCGTACCACACCCGCCCTCGTATCAAACTCCTAATGTCCATATGCCTCCCTTCCTCTCCGGCGCTGCTTTTCTCGGAATCGGAATATCGGATGCGTCAAGGTCAGAAGCCACGAGATCAATCTCTCTTCGATGGCTGACCTCTAGACTCGGCAGCTCTAGCCAGGCCGCGCGGATGGATTCTTCCTTGTCGTAGGTCGTCGAAGACGCGGTACGCTGCACAGAGCAACGACGGCGACCGTCTCCCTCCCCAGCGGCAGCTTCTTGGGATGGAGGAAGTCGGGGTGCCGACCGAGCTCCAAGAGAGGGCGGCGACGGCCACGACGCGCCGGCACTGCAGGTCGGAACTCGGAACTTACCCTGTGGGGTTGACGCCACGCCGCCGACGGGCGCGCACCAGCCGCAGCAGCTGCTCATGGTACCCGCCGTAGTTCTCCTTGTCCGCGTCCAGGAACGCGAAGTCGAACAGCCCTCGTTCCCCTCCCGCATGCTTGTACATGCACGCCGGCGTCAGCATCGATCGATCTCAGTCTCAGTGATAATTTAATATGATGCATGCGTGATATAACGAGACGATGTGCATGCGTGCGTACGTCGGAGAGCAGCCCGTCGAGGATCGGCAGCGCGGGCCCCTCGCGGAAGTCGACCTTGTGCGTGACGCCGGCCTTCTCGATGATGGGCAGGCCGAGGTCGAAGTACTCCCGGCTGACGTCGATGGCCACGACCCTGCCGTCGTCGGGGATGGCGAGCACGGTAACGAGGACGGAGCAGCCGGTGAACACGCCCACCTCGATCGTGTTCCGGGCGCCCACCAGCTTGAGCAGCATAAACAACAGCTTTGCCGCGTCCGGCGGCGACGACATGAATCCTGTGCCAGGCAACACAACCGCACCGGACAGGCAATATTGAAACACAGAGAGAGGGACAGTGACAGGACAGGAACTGAATCCACTGATCGAACAGTGACGACGAGGCGGAGCTCAAGCAAGCGCGCGTACGTACCGGGAGTGCTGCTCGGAGATGAGGCGGAGCTCGAGCAGGCGCTCGTGCTCCCGCGGGTACACCATCGTGTTCAGCATGTACTGCGGCGGCATAGATCCATCACGTACAGCGTCACGAGCCCACACGCAAGAACATCGTGCAAGGAAGACGAAAGGCGAACGCAGGCACGTACCTCGTAGAGCTCTTCGTTCTTGAGAAGCGTCTTGGAGCTCTCTCGTTGCTGTGGATGCTCATCTCTTCACCTCGTCGTCGTTCGCCGCCATGGCCGGCGCCGGTGCCCCTCGCCGATGAGACGCCCTGCGATAGCCACGTAGCCTGCGTCAGGATCAAGGTAGTGCGCTACTGCCGCAAACCCCGCCGGCGGGAACGCCCGCAGCGCGGCCTGGTGGTGGTGGAAGCGCTGCTGCGGCAGCGGAGGCAGCGCGGGCTGCGCCAGGCGGAAGAACACGCGGCGGCGCCGGTGGCGCGCATGAGCCCATGCCCGTCACGGCAGCGGCGGCGCAGCGGTGGCACCGCAGGCGGCACACATGAACGAGCCCGGCGACTGCTATCGCTTTCGCAGCTGCAGCAGCAGACCGGTTCCTCTTAAATTAGCCACATGTATTAGAATATAATTCTGGAAGTTTGCTTGATTGGAGTTTTGTGCATCAAAATAATCATATGCATTGATTAGTGTTCTCGGCACTTCTTAGATGGGTATTATAACTATTAACGATCAAGGACTTCATGGCTTTCTCGTAAAAAAATGGCTTATTGTGATTTCACAACTTGCCAAATCATGTTTAAACCAATGGCTCAAAGTAATATATCTTGGAGTTGTTCTTTTGCTGTCACTCAGTAAGAGTTAGAAAAAAAATCAAAATATAATGCAGGGTCATTTTTCATGGTCTTAAAAAAATTAATAGTTGATATTTTGTACTTGTCAAAACACTTGATATGAGACTGACTCCAACATCTATGCAAAGGAGCTGGCATATGCATTTTGTGTCTCCCCAGGTACCGTTAACAATAGTATATATTCTATGTAAATTTTAAAAATATTGATGGTGATTGAACCTTATGAGAAATTATAGTGTTAGGCATTTTGTTCAGACTTCGGAGCCATATACTACCTCCGCGTGTTTGACCTTTCCTACAACCAAAATGACTTTCAAGCGGTACTAATTAACTGTCTGAAACGTCAAACAATTACGATCAGAGGGAGTATATTGTGTCATTGTCGACATCTTACTGAATTAGCTAGCAACAAGTTACCGGGGGCCTTTGAATCGACAAATGTATGTCAAATTGTGGTTGTCTAGCAGCATCCAGAGAAGACAACTTTTTGCTACCGGAAGTAAGTTACCATGCAATTCACTATCTGTATATGCATGCTGGATCTATTAGGAAAGGAATGAATGGCTAGACATGATTGACTCTGTTCTAATTTCATTGTCCGTTATTATTTGTGCAGCAACCAGCAAGCTCTAGAAACAAGTTGACAAAATGATGACATTGAGAAGGGGTTTGGCCTGGCAAGGTTTTCAGTTCATCCTTTGAAGTCTCCAACATCAAATAACTGCATGCTGCGGAGGTCTGCCCACAGTCTGCCAAAAAGCAAAGCTGATGGTTGTCTACTATTTTTCATCTGCCATGGTTATTTTCTAAAGTTTTTATATCTTATAATGATGTATAACTTTATTCCCCTGATCCTTCTACAGAGCATGAATGGATTAATTGGGTGAGTTAGAATATATGTCCTTACATGGATCAATCTTTGTATCTATCACCCGCTGACCAAGAGGATAATTACTTTAATCTGATTTTATTTGTGTTCTTCATAGAATGCATGTTAGTGCATTTGTGCTTCATGATCTCGAAAAAGAACTTACATTGGTTTGATTGATATATGTTGAGTGTGATTGAAGCATCTGGTCTAATTTTAGTTGGTGCCTATATTTATTTTTAGTATCGTCTATTATTTAGTACAAGAACAAGCAGTAATTTAGTTTGGAAACTATACCTTCAAATCAAGCAGTGAATCTTCAGTTGTTTTAGTGGATTGATATTAATTGTTTTAATGGCTTCGGTATTCTTGTTTTCATTAAGACATCAAAAGATTGTACTCGCTTCAGGAATAGCTAAGCCAATTCACAAACTACGTTGGTATTGCTGTTAGAATTGGTGCGGGCGCGTCAATGCCGTCTGATGATATGTCTGTTGTAGCTAATGTGCCCAGTTGTTCATACATCTCAAACGGAATATGAGCTCTCTTGTATGGATATATATTGTACGCCGATGGGATTACATCCTCAGATGGGCTAGCATCAACAGAATTCTCTTTCCCTCTGCCGCCTCTGCTATCTTTAGTTGTACTGGGTGTTGATGACCCCGATCGACAAGGGACCTTACGAAGGTAGTTCTTTTGTCACTTGATAAAGGCAATGTTAATCTGCTATCACCTGTCTCCAGTGTGTAATAAAATCAAATTGGTTCCTTTTTAATGTACTCCAGCATGTAATAAAATCAAAATGTTTCCTTTTTTATGTATGGGCATGAGGTGATGTAGTATCTTGGGATGAAAACCTACATGCATGTTTAGCATGTCATCCTTATACTAATACTATAGGTTCAATCCTTAATTTCTTTTGGGATCTCAACTGAAAAATATCGAATAATGAGGGCTGATATTTGTCTTTATTTTTAGGTCCATGCTCAAGGTATTAAGCCATGTGGCATTTTTACTAGTCTACACTATAAAAGTGTGAGTTAAAGCAAAAAATTTTTTACATAAATTGGTTCCAATATACCACTTACATTGATCTCACTGTGCAGGTAAAAAAAAAGTTAGAAAAAAAACGGAAAGGAGTGAATATCGATAGAAACAAAATGTTTCCATCGTTTTGTTCTTACTTTTTTTCACCGCGTCTTGGAACATACCCGCCCGTTGTACCCACGCTGCCTCCGTAATAGTTTTTGGAAACTGGCCGCGTCGTCGACCCCAACCCTCGCCTCGCCGAAACCCAAGCCTTGCACATCCGCCGCCGCCTCACCCTCTCCCCGCACCCCTCTCCCTCTCCAGCGCCACCGCGACCCAGTCCTCGATCCCGCCGGCCGTGCGCTACCGTGGCTCCGCCCCCCTCTCTCTCCCCTGTGCCGCAGCCCCGTCCTGGCGCCGTACCAGCACGCCAGCCTCGCGGAGGAGCACAATGCCTCAGCCCGATGTGGCGATGTGCAGCCGCCGCCGCGGGGGAGCCGCTGCGCACGAGAGCGTTGGTGTCCCGCTCCGCCCCAGAGCCGCTCCATGTGGGCCTCCTGGCCGGCTTCCGCCGGAGCACCGTCGGCCCCCGCCGTTCTCGCTTGAGCCGTCATCCTACTTCGCGTTCATCCTTGCGTCCGTCACTATCAACGATAGCATAGCACTATCCTTCAGTCTTATGCTGCTTCTCACACTCCAACGATAGCATAGCACAGCCTCAATCTCCGATCTCTACTTCAGTGTGTACCTATGCAGTGCGTGAGCAGCTGCTGGTGTAGCCTCGGACCTTATGCATCTACAGAGCAGTGCCTAATGATAGGGTGAGGTAGCAGTACGACTGCAAGGTGATTTGGTCTTGTAGGTCCATGATGTTTCATGAATATTGTTGTTTTGATTCATAGAGGTTCATAACGAGAACTGTTGTTATAAGATGTGGTGGTTTTTGATTGGTGCCATATGTGTGGAGAAAAAAGAATTACCTTGGTTTCACCTGCTGGTATTTTATTTTATAATTTATGGAAATGTGTTGATTTGCAATGAAGGGGTCTGCTAACACATGATCATAGGATCTTTAGAGAAACAAACATGTATTGGTGTAGTTCCTCCTAAGATCTGCTACTGCCCAAGGCCCCTACCACCATGCATTGGTGAGATCAGGTGCCAAATAAATTTATATGTCAACGGTGTAAAACCTTAGCCACCGTTTATTTTTTTCCAGCAATTTGCCTTGTCCTATCAATTATTCAATTTATCTGGTTGATGTTCCGTCTACATTCCTGCATTTGGGGCTAAAGTCATTGGGTAATTTAGCTTTCCTACATTTGGGTATTTAGCAAATCTAGGATTTTCTCTGCTGCTTGGACTGCCCTTATATTCTCTTGATTTGTGCTCCCTACTAAGGTCAGTTACATCCTTGCTGCTTTGCCTATAGCCCTATACACTCTTTTTTCAGGCTCAGTACTAATGAGAGAGGACTGATTTTCTATTGATTGGATCTGTTAACAGTCCTGACATTGGAAACTCAGTTCATTCAAAGTTAGACTTACGGTTTCCATTTGCATTCAGGAAATGGGTGTTTAAACAGTCTAAATGAGTTCTTTTGGTCCTCTAATGATATACAGGTGAGTTGCACAAAGATATCTTGAGGTCACAATGCACCAACGGGGACAGTTTGTACCAAGGGATTTTCTGCCATGGTCCCTGCTTGTTTAGGTCTGTGTCTCACCATTGTGGCCTGTTTTCTCTCTTTTCAAGATGAATGACATGGATACACATACATTCTTTTGTCTCACAATGCCCTTGAAGGTCTAACCCTTTTATATTTCTTTTGAGTAGCTCATCTTTTGAGCAAAGGCACACAGTTTCCTGCTGGTTGCATTTTTAAAAAGAGCGAACCAATTGTTGTGCATCTTCTAAATGGTGCCTTCTACTATTTTGTTTTCTTTTACTGTATTGATTTCTTAATTTATCCTTTATTTGAGTTCTCCTTTTTTAAGAGTGGTCCCAGTACGGTGTAGATATGTTCCTTAGTATTTGTTATGCTTTCTAATTTTGGTGTTAATTTCACTTTGCCGTTTGTTCAGCCTATTATTTTATTAGATGAATTCTGTGGTAAACAAATGCACACTTATACCTGAGTTATCTCTCGTCTACATTTACAGATAAAACAGAATTCTTGACTCATGTCCTACCTATATATCCCAGAATAGATGTTGCCATAGCACGAGGCATAAACATTCATTCCAAGTTTGATTTGTTTACCTTCAGGTTTCTCATGATGCCATGACACTTGGAGACTTCCATGCTTGACCAGTACAGATGCCATGAGAGGATCGAGAATTGGCCTAATCAAATCAAGAAAACAGGTGTCTGAATGGTGAGTTCGACTGAAGTTTTCTGAAACAAAGGATGCCAGTTTGTATTATGGCAACACTTTCCTATTTGTTTTCTTATTGTCTATGACATAATTATATTTCTTGTGATAAGTAGTGTTTAATATAGAAACTTAAATACAGTCAGCATTAATTCAATGCGTTAAGGGCATTGACATGATATTCACTACCGTTCCCCAATCCGTTAAGGGCATTGACATGCGTTAAGGGCATTAATTCAATGCTGTTCTCTATACACACAGCATAATAATAATTTAAATTTATTGATTTGTTTCAAGGTTTTACAACAACTGCATAGGTCGTTAGTTATTTAGACATGGATTTTCTTCCATATGCAATTAACCAATACTACATCATGGTTATCAACCAGTATAATTTCTATCAATGACAAAGGAATACATATATGCATGGATAGATACTTGGGAAATAGTACTGTGATTAAGGTTTCAATTTGTAAAAAAAAATGCTTCATGAATATGTAGTTGTTGGGTCTGGTTCCATTCTGCTGATTGAAAACATTAGTTCAGTAAGCATTCTCCCTCTTGCGTGAGTTTCAGAAGTCAGACTGCTTAGGTTTTTAGATCACTATACTATACTGCTAAGTGCTGATACATGTGCACTCTGACTAGATGTTATTAAACATTAGCTTCACCCAACTTAAGAAAAAAATAGCTACCAGATACAACCACACTTCAGTGGCATAGATTGTCTTATCTTTGATGGATCGCATTACTGATAATCCAAAGATTGATTTCTGAAATGATTGTTTAGCATGCTACATCATGTCTCCTCTCTAGATCAAATGAAGGTGTGCATGAGGCTCATGTCTCCTCTATAGATCAAATGAAGGTGTGCATGAGGCTGTTTCAAATATGGTTTAACTTAATGTCGAGCAGAATTTTCTACAAACCTCAGGTTAGTACAATTGATTCATGTGTCAATGAATTGTAATAATTTTCTCCAGCCTGCTAACTTTCTTAATAATAAGATATATACGATTTGAGCTTGGCTTACCACCACCTCTTGCATATTAAGAGTTCAGCAAGCTAACTAATCACTAAAACATTGTTTTTAATTAGCCGAGTTAGAGAAAAAATAGCCTGCAATCTGGTGTAGACCACTACTAATTAATTGATACACGTAAGCTTTTTTTAACTAGAAGGTAAGGAAAGTCTCCATCCTTTTTTATTCGATTCTTTTAGTTCAAAAATAATAGGCGACAAATATTCGAGAACGGTGGTAGTGAGAAGTGAGTTTTTCCGTTATGTGTTATCATTTGTTCTATAGGTGATTGTTGTCAAAAGGGAGCGGCAAATGCTCGTGAAAATACACATTGGAAAGGGAGCAACCAAAGAGCTCAGATTCAATCATATATCTTTTGGATGGTAAGCCTAACTTCTGTTGTATTATCTCAGTACCGAAGTGTTGTCCAAACTGCTGGTGCTAGAGCTGTACATGTGTTCATTCTTGCTGCCAGTGTACAGATTTATATCTAGACATGTTAACCAGTATAGCTTTTTAGCAAAGACCACAAAGACTAACGGGCAAGAGTCTATTGCTATGGGCAGGTAGAAATGTATTGAGCAGAATTTAAATAGAGTGGATAATTACCAAATTAGTATATCCTGCTCTTCATCTTATACGATGGGACAAGGGAATTATCACCATGCATCGGTCATTCTATTTTCCTTAATTTTTGCTGCCTAAACTTAAGTGATATTGGGGAACCATGACATTAACAATTGTGTATTAGCCTACTGTTTTCTAAATAACAGTGCGGGCAAAATGGTTTCCTGGTCTGAAACAACGTACATAGTGGTGCCCATGTCTGAGTATGTTTTAGAATACATGTGAGTTGGAGTGTTGTTTAACCTTTTATTCTTGTATGTGATATTCAATAATTTTCCTACTCTGATATAATGTACTTTGGCACTTCTCATTGGATGCTTAGGAAGAAGACGTTCACCGATGATTAAATTCCACTTTGTATCTTTTCTGGATAGAGAATATTGATCAGTGGGGTCATTCAAAACCTGACCCTTTTTGGTTTTGGATTGGTCCAGGCAATGATGCCTGATGATATGAAATGTTAATCAGTGCATGTTCTGTTTGATCTTTAGTGCAGAGAGACAGGAGTATTATTTTTTTGAACCAGAATGTGTATGATCCATGCGCTGGTGTTACTTGGTCCAATCAGATGTAATTTTCACCTATATTTAACTAACTTTATTTGTTCCCTGACAACTGTACATGATGATGATTCTGAAAAGCTATGAAATAATTTTCAAATGAGACTTTTTGGTGATGGTACTTACGCTGATAGGCTGCCATAGCATCCCTTTTAATTTACTTGCTTGTAAGAGTCATCCCCTCATATCAGAGGTCAATGTTTACTCCTCATGCTTTACCCACCTATATGCATGATGTGCTGCCATGAAGTAGGCTTTGCAATTTTCATTTGGTGCTAGACATATTGGCATTGCTGAGTCTCGGTCATTATTTGATGGATATCATCTCTATTGTTAGAACTTACACTCAAAGCACGGTGCTCTCTCGACAATAATTAAATCACTATTGCCTTCTCCGATTGTGATTGTATTTGTTGTGCTGACCTGTTTCTACAGGACCTGCCATAGGATCTACTGTGAAGAGCTATTAGTGAGGAGTGTTGATGGTGATGAGAATACAATTATTGAAAAGCTTTGCTCTGGCTGAACCACCCTTGTTGCTGATATGTGAGCTGTAAATCACATCCCCATTTATTGTAATATAACATAACAATGCATGTTATTGCTCCAGTTGTGCCAAATTTAGCTTAGCCGTTATGTAACTTAAGAGTACATTTGTTTTCTTTCATTCTCTTGCTTTTGTATGCTTTGGAATCTTGTATATGCGATGCAAAAGCACTAGGTTTACCTGGACCTATACAATCTGAATGTGATATGTAATATCTAGTACTGTATTTGATTCCCATCTGTCATGTTAGTCTAATTGTGTCTGAATGTACATACATATGGACTATTGTTATACTAACTCTAAAAAGCTTATGTTGCTATGCTTATTTTAGTAGTATTTTGGAGGTTGTTATTGCCAATAAAGGCTACCCTGTGAATCACTCTTTTTTGCTTGACTTATATTGTTTTATTCATACCAAAGTATGCTTATGTTTTACCATTCTTAATTATACGAAAAATTGTTAAATCATGCTCATATTCTTCGGGTGTAAAGATATTTTTTGGTACGGATGAGTACTAATGTTCAGTCTAATTTGAATGTTCAACTATATTTTTACACAACCTCTTTAAAAGACTTCTTGCCATTCCTCTTATCTAAAGATTTTTTTTAGATTATTTGAACATAAGATTTTTTTTATACGCGCGTGTCGCACGTGCATGTTAACTTAGGTAAATTTTTTTTTGAAAAAACTAGCTCTTTTATAGTGCAGATAAAGAAGCTTCCTCTTCCACCTTGCAGAAGTTATTGTATAAGATGATTTTGTTATTTTAGTTTCCCTTCACACAATATGTGTTTCAATGGTTAAATGTGCATAAATGTTTATTGCTTTGGGGTTTAGAATGCCAAGGTAGAGCTTAAAAGAAAAAACACATGTTTGTTCACTACCCTAGGTGGTAATTATT
Organism: Paspalum vaginatum; assembly: GCA_030272315.1. Taxonomy (NCBI): domain Eukaryota; kingdom Viridiplantae; phylum Streptophyta; class Magnoliopsida; order Poales; family Poaceae; genus Paspalum; species Paspalum vaginatum. The sequence goes on from JAMSGZ010000172.1 coordinate 41,819, forward strand.
CTAGAAAAGTTTCCAAACGATGAACAACCGCAGATCATTGACATATGTAGCTTGTATAATTTTCTTTGCTTACTTCTCGGTTTATGTTATATATGCATTTTCATAATTTTAGTTTGAATAGAGTGTAAATTTTATATTTTTGTGCCGACTGATATTTTTAATGCATTGAATGGGTGATGTATTATTCCATGCATAGGACTGATTTGAAATTGATATTAGGTATGATTTCAACATGGCACTAAATCATGTAATGCAGATGTGAAGGTCTTTGCAAATTGGAGTTGGCAAAGATAAGCGAAGATCCTACTTGAAAAGATAAAATATGTCTTTTAATAGTTTGTTATACATGTTAAAGCAAGGACAACGAGATATTCCAGGTTAAGTCGATGCATAGTTAAACATTTCTCCCCAATATATGCTATTGTACATTGTACAATGGTAATAAACAAACTTTATCATGCACAACAATGTGAAAGTAGTTCGATTGACTTAACATATAGAATGTCGCTTTAATATTTAAAATCAATTTGATATTCTGATAATTTTAAGGTCACTTTAGTTGGCCTGCATATGTATTATTGTACCTTAACTAGAGTGATTTTCTAGATGACATCTATTTTGGCAGGTTCCTCATCTTGGATCAACCGTTATATTTTGCCCCTGTATCGTTTAGGTGTGCGCCAATTGAGTTTGTTTCACTTCGGAGCAAAGAGTAAACCTACTTTTTTAGCCCTTGGTTTAGCATAACCACTTGTCCAAATTGGTTTTTTATGTCTTCGTGTGTACAATTTTTTCATTATACGCGCGTGTCGCGCGTGCATTTTGACTAGTGAAATACAAAATTTTGACTATTCGATTACTAGATTGTTAAGGAATAATAATTGAACTTATGTGCTTTAACCAAAAAGATGCTAAAAATGCTATATTGAGCACACATATTCTCTCGACGGGTATTCTAGAACTATAGTACTTTAAATCTTGACGGGTAGATTATAATTAAGTATAAAATATTTTTTTAAACTCGTTTTTTTATAGAGTAGATAGATAGATAAATAGATAGATTAATACTTATAACATCACACCACGTTAATTAACCGCCGTGGATCTCCGCACAACATTTAATTTGCAGGGACGGAGGGAGTTTAATTAGGCATGATGACAGCATCATTTAAATCACCTGGGTCGCTCATCGCTCCATAGAGTCGACGCGCCGTGCCCGCCTCCAGCCCTCCGCTCCCATGGCAAATGCCTTCGGTCGCCACCAGGGACCTCCACCCCGCCGTGAGCACGAGCCTGCTGTGATGGTGCCGCTGGAGAAGGACCCTGTAAGACCTCGACGGCGAGCCGCCGCCGCAGGCAACCGAGAACCACATGTTGCCGGCGTTGTCCGCGCAGCCCACCTCCAGGCCTGCCGGGACAAACTTCACACGGAGAAACCAAGGGTTGTTGAGAAGTATTATGCTGCGGGACAAACTCGTTCATTCGTTAAATAAATTGAACGGGAAACGATTTGGGAGAGGCACTGGCTGGCTGGCTGGCTGGCTCACCAGCATGTCCGCGAACCCTCCGACGAACATCTTGAGGAAAGTAGCGCCGACGCCGAGTTCTTGGATGTCCCCATAGCCACGAATATTCCCATCATTCGGCTGCCAGACGGATAGATAGGACAGATTTCAGTTAAACACCTATATATGATGTTACACTCAGACAAGTATATGCCGTAAGTCGATGGCAAGGCATTTACCTCATCTACCATCCGTTGTTGGTGCTGATGACCGAGCAGACCATGGATGATCCCATCAGCGTTGCTGCCGTGACCAACATCCATTTTCCTGGTCCGATGTATGGAACTGTGGGAGGAGAGACAGCTAGCAGTAACATAAAAAAAAAAAAACCACAGCTTAGCCCACAACTGATGATCCGCTCCCTATCTATCTGCTCGCCGATAGTTGCCCCTATATATATGCCCTGCCCCTGCGTACCTTGGGGAGGCTCACGAGCTCGGAAAGATGGAGTGCCCACAGGCCACAGGCGAGTCATCATCAGTCATCACGCGCGGCATGGCTGCACAACACCCGTACTGCGCGGCAGGTCTGTTCACCAGTTCATGCATCTTCCACCACCAACGCGGCAACGCTTCCTCATCACCACCACTCATAATTACCACCACCGATCTAGTTCCACCACCGGACCCACATTTCCAATAACCAAGCACATCTTTCTCACCACCAACGCGGCAACGCTTCCTCATCACCACCACTCATATTCTCACGGATTACGAGTACGAGTACGAGACAAAGCTTCAGCGTAGATGTTCACTTCAAAGCTTCAGCGTAGATGTCCCCATCTCCAAGTCCAAGAGCTTCTCCTGACCTACTATATGTGAAAATCCGAATAAACCAGATGCAACACAAACTCCAAATAAAATGCATAAAGAAGCAACATCACTCAAACAATAGCATTAATTAAAGCGTAGAGCTTGATTTTAGAAAGATAATGAAATTGGGTTCATATCTTTCATTCGGAGATCAAATGAATTTGCTACGATCATTCTAAGTTTAATCCAGATTTTATTTATTTATTAGATTCTTATATTTAATTAAAGGGGTTAACGTGCAGGCTGGCTCATGTTGATCTAAAGATTGGCTGCACGCGATAGGCCTTCAGATGGGCTGGGTCGTCCAAGAACGTGTGAGGCGGAAGGATTACAAAAACATGATCTCCTCGAGAGACTCAGACCGAACTGATTAACTACTCAGGTGACGCTAAACTGTCCGTCCTTAAGAACGAGCACTGATTACCAACCAGCGTGTCCAAACAGAGGCTGGTAGCAGCCGCCTGGCTTTGCTGGCTTCTATGGCCGTGAACAAAACAGGGAATGTTGGACTAGAAGGCTGCGCGCCGTGCGACGCTGGGGCTGGGCGAGCAGAGACGCGCGCATGCATGGAGCACGTTTGGCTTGTGAGTGCGTGCGTGGAATCGAGCTTCGGCTCGGCCGCGGCGGCGTTGGTAGTGAGTGGTCTGTGCGCAAGGGACGCGAAGGCCGGTGCTGGCTCGAAGCCACAGCCACAGGCTTGAAGGGTCGGCTCTGGTTATGCGCGCGGGGAGACGGTGCCCCGCGCCCGCGGACGTGGAGAGCTGGTTTGGGGTACGCTTGGGCATTTGCTCGCGACGGCGTGTCCGCTGCTGGCGGTGCCGTGCGACGACATCGCGTGTGGTTGTGATAGGAACGCGCGCGCGTGGACGGCATGGCAACGACGCGGTGCGTGTGGATAGTGCCCTGCAGGAAAGACGCATGCCGGCATCGATGGCTCTCGGACAGGCAGAGGCTCATAATTATATAAGTTGAACAAGTTGATCACAGTTCAATAAGTTCATTGCAAGATACATAGCCACACAGGACTCAAACACGCCACACAAGACTCGTTACACAGCCACAAAGGGCTCAAATTCAAGCTGCATCAAGAAACAATGGCTCAAATGCCTCCACGAGTGACTTATCCTCAGTGGTGTGTTGTATCCTTGCATCTGCTTCCTCCCAATTCTTGATGAGCGACAGCATCTCCACCATGCCAGAACCAAGCCGACGTCGTCACTCCTCGATTACCCTGGACACAAGGCTAAATGCATATTCTGAACTCACAGTTAAAACAGGAACAAATAAAACATCATTTGCTAAGATAGACAGAACTAGATAAATAATTTTATGATCACGCCAATAGTCCAAGATGTCGAAATCATCATCAAATTCCTAGACAGTGTCACTGTCCAGATATGATGACAGTTCTGTTCCAGCAATTCCAGCAGTAGTACTAGCTGCATGAAGCAAAGCACTGGCAGATGTTCTTCTAGACAGTAGGGAATGGTTGGATGGTCCAATACCAAGACCAAGAACACTAGGTGGAATCATAGAACTGGGGTAAGAATTTTCTGTACCTGAACCAAAAACCAAATCCCGTGCATATTTGCTCTTACCTTCAGCAGGGTTGGAGTTGGGAGGTCTTTGCAATCTCACAGAACTAAATTTGTCATCGTATTTCTTAAATAAATCAAACAGACCAGCCCTTACAGTTGTCAAATATGCAGAGTAATCCTTACGAGTTAACTTAGATAACAGATAGAGCACATTACTGAAACCTCTCAACTTAGCTCTAGGATCTAATATGAATGCAAATGCATAGAGTAGAGGTATTTCTCCCCAATACCTCAAAAACTTATCTTTTATAGGAACAACAACACTTCTCATCTTGTCATCGTTCTCATATGCATTCAAGTATGTAAGCATGCTTAAAATGTGATGCAACATCAAAGGGGGTGTAGGGTAGTAGTACACACCAAACATGACAACAGTAGAATCATAGAACCATTCAAGAAATTCTAATATTCTTTCACCTACGTACCACTGATCATCAGTTAAGAGTGGACCCTTTGCCCTGGGGGTCGTGGGTCTGTATGAATACAGAAAAGGTGCTCTTATAAGGTATGAGATGCTTTAGCATGAGATACGTAGAGTTCTATCTCACCTCCATGTCTAAACCAAATGTACGAGGGCGTATATTCATAGCAACACAGAAAATTTTGTATACAACAATCCTTTGGTTGGATAAGTTCAAAAAGGATATGGCAGTTCTAAAATCATCAAGGTAAGGCTTTAGTTCATCAAATGCAGACTTAATAAACATGTTGATGATATGGCATGCACAACGTTGATGCATTAATAAAGGACCAACATAACCAAATAGCTTAGATGCAAGTGTCTCCATTGCTTTAGTGTTTGCAGATGCATTATCTAAAGTGATGGAGAACCCCTTATCAAACAATCCATACTCCTCTAGCACAAATGAAATGCACTCAAATATATTGCTACCAGAGTGAGAACAATCAATAAGCCTCATAGCAAGAATCCTTTTTTTAATTGGCTAATTGCCAATCAAAATTAACAAAATGTGCAACTACACTAAGGTAGTCCTCCTTAGCATTCCCAGACCAAATATCAGATGTTATTGCAACACAAGAAACAGATTTGAACCTTTCAACAAGTTTAGCATATTGTTCTTTGAAATATTTTTCAACATCTCTAATAGTTGTTTACCTAGAGACACCAGAGTGCCTAGGGTTATGAGCAGTCCTAATGTATTCATCAAATGCAGCAGATTCACCAAAACATAATGGAATATCTAATCTAGCAATCAAACGGCATAACTGCACGGGAGCCTCCTGAGCAGAATATTCCCAACTAAACACATAACCATTAGGATTGTACCTTAGAATGGACTGGTGTCCAGAATGGCCATGCTGGTGTTTGCATTTAGCCACGTGACGGGACAAATGACCAGTACCAACCCTAGAATGAGCACTAAGCTGCTTCTTGCAAAAATTGCAACAAGCAGCTACCCTTACCTCCACACCATTCTCGATGGCGAAGATCTCTTCCATGTCGTCCCAGACATCGGAAGTAGGCTTCCTTTTTCGCCCAGTGCTGATAGTAGTGGACGCAGTCACGCCACCACCTTCACCTAGGTCTTCATTGGCCTCGGGTTTGACCCTTTCGGGCACGTCGCCGAGGTTAATTGGACCCTCGTGAGTGTCGCGGAACATATTGTCCCGGCCAGCATCCACATCATCCTCGTCGTCCGGCGTCATACCCATCAACACGAGTTCATGGTTGGTGGAGGTCGGATCATACCGATGCTCCATGGCCAGCGCGCCGGTTCCTCATGGCCTAGGAGCAAACCATGGAGAAGCTTAGTTTAGTAGCAGAAATCGAAGAAAAAATCCGGCAAGTATATGGACTGGACAACAGAGAGCGATAGGAGTACTAACCGAGGCCGGAGCACCGGTTCCGCTGGCAACCAAGATCCACGAACAACGTGTAGACGAGTAAATCCGGTAAAGACAGAGGAGAGTGAGATTAGAGGACAGAGGAGAGTGAGATTAGATGGCCAAACCTGTGGCGGAACCGCCGATTTAATCCGAACTAAGCACACCTGCCACCTCTGGCTTGCAGTGTGATTAGGCCGAACTAAACCCGGTCGTCCGTCGAGCTACCCAAAAGGGCACTCGATGCAACCATCACCCAGGGATGCCGACATCACACACGTTAAGCCCTCGAAAGAGCCACAACAATTACAACAACCCACCATTTCATACAAACATAGATTGATTTGTTTAAAATTATTTACTCAAAATGGGGTACAATCATACTGAAATAGAGTTCCAAAATAACCTCGCAGCGGAAACCGTAACGTAATACCGATATACTCTTGCAGCGGAAAATAAAACATCGAGCCATGACATTGAGCCCACCATTGTCATTCTCGATCATGGAGTTCCTGAAATAAAAATATCAACAACGTAGGGGTGAGTACGTGAGGTACTCGTAGGACTTACCCGTGGGCGGTTTCAACCCGACACATTTGAGAGTATGCAAGGCTCTTTGTGGACTGGACTCTAACCCGCGCAAGCTTACTAGAAGTGAGTCCTTACTTTCAAGTATCATTTATTTTTAAAGTATAAGCCTCATTTGATTCATTATAGTTATTATCATCATCCATAACTCATATATATCATCATCCCAACACATATTTCATCATAAAGGAGCTTGCGGAAATGTAAACATACAAGTACAAACATGTAATATAAAAAGCATGATTAAATGAACAAGATATTAGAGTTATTACTACGTTGCCCGTGTGCGATACTGGCATTCTCACACCTGGTGAGCATCAGCGATTCGAATCGATTTTTAATTCCCGGGAATAACTATCATGCCAGGGGTATATGCTTACTAGCCATCGCGTTCCCACATATAGCCCCCATCTCCACCTGTCTTGTCCCAAGATTCAAAGCGCCCTCACCTAACCCCCGGGTTGTGCCCCCTCAGGAGCGATACCACGGCCGCACCGGGTCAGCCCTCCCTTAGGAGCAATACCACGGCCGCACCGGGTCAGCCCTCCCTCGAGTACAAGCGCCCCCGGGCCCATCGGCCTCCAGCAAGTGGATGAGCGGAGCCTCGAAAACTTCGGACAAACCCAGGTAAGACTTCACCGGTCCCATTTCCCGGTTAAGCACTCTAGCAATGTTATGCCGACCAGCAGGCGAACAGCGAATCGGGCCTTAAACGACTCGGGCGGAGTCCACCAAACCATTCTCATCATTTTTCATCGTAATATGCCCATGTCTCCGCCCGGTCTCATCTTTTCATCACATCATATCATATCATATTTCTCTCGTATTCACTTTTTGTCAAACATTTTGAGTCCTATCATCTCGCGAGAGAATATCTTCACTCGACTTCTACCGTCTAAGCATGGCTAAGCATAGACTTCGGCCTATCCATTCTACTTAGGATATCAGGTATTTATGCAGATGGGGTTTCAAACAACTCCTGAACGTAAATGCACAATCAAATAAAGGGTGGTGAGATTCCCTAGGTAGGTGTATATGCCTAAGGGGCCTACCTTTGTTGTTGATAACTTGAACAAACTAAACTAGAGTTAGTTTGCCGGGTTGTGAGGCTCTGCCCCAGGCAACCCCTTGATCACTTGGACAGCTCCTCCTTCCAAATACCACTTCAGGGGCCTCCAGGTGGTATTTGGGTCTTAGTTGGTCTTCTGGACACCGTTGCTCGAAGTACCTCCACGCACTTGCTTCTCGATCACATATCTGCAGTGAGCGTCGCTATATGAATGATATGCATGATGCAGCAAATGAGATGCCTGAATGTCAAGCATCCGTATGAGTAACCATATTTTACATAGCTAACTTAGAGTTCCTAGCGTGCATATCTCAACAGTAGTGAAGACCTATATTGCATTCCAGAAACTTCTACCATTTTCAATTCAGAGCCAAAGCCTTACATGCACCACCTCCTATGCTAGCAGTGAGTTATGGTCATAACCTAGAGCTCATATCAAGCCCCTAAAGTCACTTGGAACATTTTTCACCATAGCAAACTTTTCTTAAATTAAATACATGCTTAAATATAAGACAAGGGTAGAATAGTAATTAAACAGCCAATGCTAGGGCTACTAAAATTTATACAGAGCCTACACATGTTAATATGGCCTCTGCCCAAATTTCATAATTTTTGAAGCTTATTTTACCCACATTTCCTATTTATTAAGGTTTTTCATGCAATGTACATTAACAGGGGCAAAAAGGTCTTTTCCTATTCAACCATCATATCTAGCAGATAGATCTTTTAACAAGGATAAAAATGCAACTTAGTTTGTATTTTTCTGATTTTTATTTGATTTATTACGAATTTCCAAAGTTTTCAGCTTAATAAAACATATTAAATCGAAAAACCTAATGCCCAGGGACCTTAACACGATTAATTATGAACTTCAGGGACCTGCATGCAAGATTTTCAAGACTCAGTGAATAGTACACAAACAGGGAGCGTAAAAACAAGAAGACTCAAGGGGTTTTCGGCAAAACCGGCCTCTCCTTCTTCAACCTCTGGCCGGGCGCAGGGAGGACGGCGCAGGGGCGCGGTCGCGCGCGTGCGCCGGCGCGTGGAGGCGCGGGGTTGAGGCCGAGCCGCTCCGGCCGTGTGTTCCCGGTGACGGGCCTTCTTTCCCCCAAGGTCGCGTCGTGCGGGGTCGAGCGAGTGAGCAGGGAACGGCCGTGAACCGATGGGCGGCGGCGACGCGCAGAGCTCGGTGGCCGGGGCTCGATCTCGCGGCACCGGCGGAGGCGATGGCCAACCTCTACCGCGCGGGCTGTGCGGTGGCGTGGGGAGTCCGGCGGTGGCGCTCTCGAGGCGAGAAGGACACCGGAGAGGGGTTCCCCACGGTGAGGCTCGGCGGCTATGGCGGCCGCGGTGGTGGCGCTCGTGGGTCTCGACGTGGGGGTAGGGAACGGCGATGCCACCTAGTGTTCTGGGTGCGCGAGGCCGAGGCGCGTCCGGCGGTGGTGGCCTACAGGCGTGCGGGCGAGCAGGGGAGACAGCCCGAGCTCGACCAGAGCTCGGTTGCTCCAATGGCGGCGCGGACTGGGAGGCGCGGGGCGGGCTGGTGCAGGCGTAGGAGAGGCAAGGAAGTGGCCGCGGAGCTGGGGAGGACGCCAGCTGGGAAGGAGCGGACAGCGCAGGCCGGGCGAGGGCGGCGCGTGGCCGTGGCGTGGCGCGCTGGCGCCCATGGCGTGGCGCGCCGGCGCCCTTCGCCCGCCGCGTGGGCGCAGGGGAGGGAAGAGGGAAGAGAGCGTCGCGCGGATGGACGCGGTCCATGGACCGAGCGAGACCGACAGGTGGGGTCGGGGTGAGGAGGAGGGTGAGAGGTCTACGGACCGGGTGCACGGAGCAAGGGAGTCGGTGGACTGCGCTGGTGCGGGCAGCCAGACAGGTGGGGCCCGCTCGTCAGTGACTCGAAGGAAAATAAATTCGGGAAAAAGAAAAATGCTGTTTGACTGCTGAGACATGTTTTAGAAATTGTTGTTTTTGAACATCCTAGGGGCCGAATTTGACAAAACTCAAAATACAAAAGTTGTTCTACTCTTCCAGATCTACAACTTTGTCAAAAGGAGTAATATCAGATTCTAAGTTGAAATATGATTAAATTTGAATTCAACCTGCTGTCTCCAGTTTGACCAAGGTTTAGTACAAACTTAGAAATTCCTAAAGTCTATTTTATGCTCATTTTCAGAGAGAGAGCATTATACCAATGTTGTGTGGTTTTTAATTATCTACAACTTTCTTATATGATGTTTTGCATGATAGGGACTTTTGATTGCTCAAAATTTGAATTATCCATTCAGGTCTATTTGGACAGAATTCACTAGAAGATAGAAAAGGAGCTAAAACATCTTGCAAACCTTTATACATGTCACCACACCCAATAACAAAGTTGATCTACCTAAAATTGTCTACAAGTTTGTTATAGAGAGTTTGGTCCAAAACACATCATATTTTAAACTATAGTCACAAATGCACTCAGGGGTTTTTCATATTTTACTGAAAATTTTTGACTTCGTGATTTACTAACCTAGTTGTTGCTCTTCTCTAAACATTATTAAGCCAAATCTCTGACTACCGCTAATCTAATCACGTGTTAAGATTTTTGAGATGCCGGGGGCATCACAAAAACGGCACGGCACAACTAATGGCGACGCAGATCTAGTCCACCGCTCACCGGAGAAGATGGTGAATCGCAGGATCTGGATCAAGTCATCACGAGAGTCGAGAGGGAGGAGGACATACAGCTTACAGACGTCAGCAAGGGGTGGAGGAGAGGCGCAAATCCTTGTCGTCCGGAGGCCGAGACCGGCGTCCGGCGGGTGGAGATCTGCAGATCCTCGTCGTCCGGTGACCGGCGGGGTGGAGGCAAGACGGAGGCGGGAGGCGGTAGCTAGGGTTCGTGGCGGAGGTGGCCAGGAGAGGGGAGTGGGATTGCAGTGCGGAATGAGGGCTAGGGTTTCAGCCGGTCGCGGCAGGGCTTTTATAGCCCCCCGTGCCGTGCTGTGCCCTGGCGGGCCTAACGGGCTTCGCGGGCCGGCCGTTGGATCCGTGTCGTGCCGGCACGCGTGCCTCACTCGTGGCCCAGGCACCGCACAGTCCACAGGCCGTGCTGGCACAAGCACGATTGGCCCCGTGCCGTGCCAGCCCAGGGCACTACGACACGGGCCGTGCCTCGTGCCGGCACGTTTGGCCTGGCCCATCTGGCCATCTATAGCTGGGGCAAGCAGCGCTCGTCATGTGGGCGCGGGTCCCAGCTGGCAGGGGAGGGGCACGCGCGTGAGAGAGGGCAGGCCATGTGCGCTGGTTGGGGCTTCCGTGGTGGCCAAGGGAGACTGGGGCGACAGCATCCGAGGGGCGCTGTGGGCGTGACGGAGGCGGGTATGGTGCGGCTCGGGGAGGAGGAAAGGGGAACAGGGGCATTCGCTCCCCTTTGGTGGGACCCACTCACAGTGATAGAGGGGGAAAAGGGTGAGGCTGGTCAGTTGGGCCGATGGCCACGTTGGGCCGGCGTGCTGGTGCACGTGTCTAGCGAGCCAAGCGGTCTTTCGCTCCTCTCGTGATTATGGGTGGTGATTACTAGCCTTTGGTTAATGTATGTATAATTCTTGTATATGTGGCACATATAGTTGGCTGCAACATTATTTGGTTTGAGATTGATTAGCACACAAGCAAAATCCATGAAGAGCCAAATCACTCGTTCAAGGATGATCTAGCATTGTTTTCATATGATAAGTTATTTATTCTACACTTCATTTAGGTGAGATTAGCTACAAGTAATCTAATATTTAAGTTAATGCTTGAGTTGGTTTGTTTAATATTTAGTTCTATAGACAAATATTTAATCTACCAATTTTAATTAGTTGGTTATCATGCAAGAATAAGATGCAATATTTTTGTCTAGCTTAACATTTTATTTATATTTTTCCTAACATGCAATGCAATTTAAACAGTTTCACACAATGTACTCATTTTTAATAAAAAGTTCTTGAAAAGTTCGCATTCTTAATCTCACTGACATTCCGTAAAAACACGGGATGTTACAATACTACTACAGAAAGGGCCATCGGTACCGGTTGGGAACCCCCTTCATTATCAGTATCGGATTCTCAACCGGTACTACACAACCCGGCTGCATCCCGATACTAATATCATCTTTAGTACCGGGCGCTCACTACAAAAAACATAAGAAGATCTGTGGGTTGAACAAAGTTAATGAGCCAACTCCAAAATTATAATTGAAGTAGATATTTTTGCATTTATACTATTTTAACCTGGCTCTTTGACTTTAATTTGGTCCATATATATAGATATGGTCATCAGTCAAATATACATACTCAAATCTTAATAGTCATTAGATATGTTATAAATAGTTACCTCTTCTATTATGAAAACATTGTAAACTAATCCGCTAAGTCTATGTCTAAATTACTTGCATATGTGTCATTATGAAAGATAATATAAATAATCTATAAATTTATATCTAAATTACCACATATGTTATTATGATACAAAATTTAAAATAAGCTCTTAAATCTGTATGTAAATTATTCTCATAGGTTATTACTAAAGATAAAACTAAAATAGTCAAACTTGTATCTAAATTGCTAATATATGTTATTATGAAAAAATAAATAGCTAACAAATGAACTTATATACTCGTCCGTGTTAGAACCTTAGGAGACATATTTCAAAATCAATTGCTGAATTTAATAGTGGTATAAATTGGTAATCCAGAAATATATAGGTCTATTCTTTTAGAAGTATATAGGTAGCATAGGTAGCTACCAGAATTGTTTTTGACAAAAATCGATATATGCTGTCTGCTGCAAGCACTGGAGAAGCACGACCATCTGAAGTAAAACTAGTATGTAGGATCGGAGTACTATTTCATATTTTATATTTGTTAATCAAGGTCAAATATCTTGGTCCCAAAATATGATCTCTGGGAGTTTCTATATATACGGATCAAATTAAAGTCAGAGAGCCAGGTTAAAATAGTATAATTGCAGAAATATCTACTTCATGAGGAATTTTGGAGTTGGCTCATTGACTTTGTTCAACAGATATGGCTAATCGGGTCGGTGAGGTCCTAATTTTTTAACAGTGACTTGGCTTTCCAATCGATACACGTATGCATGTGTAGCATAGGTACCTACCAGATTTTTTTTGTTGTTGACAAAAATCGATATATGCTGTCTGCTGCAATCACTGGAGAATAGCACAACCATCTGGAATAAAACTATGTAGGATCGGAGTACTATTTTATATTTTATCTTCTGGGAATGGAATCGCCGTGCCGATGCCAACTGCTGGCAGCTAGGCTTTGGGCGCCGTAGAGGGCAATTAATAGATGTCATTTTCTATATGAATGGGCGGCTATATATCTGTATATATACATTTCGTGCCAAGAGCAAAGGGAAGCCAAGCTGAGAGTGAGAGTGATCACTGTCACACAGCCGGGTGCAGAAAAACTGGTGATAATGTATGGTCGTCTTGTTCTCACATCCCTGCTGTTCCTCCTGGCTGTTGCTTCTAGCGCCTACGATGACAGCAGCCAGCCATCAATCGGCCGGACAAGCTTCCCAGAGGGGTTTGTCTTCGGCACGGCCTCCTCCGCCTACCAGGTAGCAATCCAATGCAACCTGCTGTCCCTGGTGAAGCATGTCGTTGTTGTTTCAGTCCCTTTTTCAGTTTAGCGTGAACTAGAATAGTTTGATGCATGGTTGGGCTTGTTTTTTTGGTATTATAATTATGAATTTGCTGGGCACATATGCAGTACGAGGGTGCAGCAACTGAGGGGGGCAGAGGACCAAGCATCTGGGACATATTCACTCACCAGCACCCAGGCATGTACATGAAACACGCCTAGATCTAGCCATTCTTCACAAATCTCTTCAATATAATCCCGTATGTTTTGTGCTATCTAGAAGGCCGTGTTCCTGAAGTTCTTATCATTCAATTTTTCTTTGAGTTTTGTGGCAAGCTATATGTCCTACGGTCACCACGCATATCTATACATTCTCAATTCCAGTGACAAGAATCCATAAGCATTGACATTGAGCTTTTGCTTTGGACGAAAAACAGTGTATCCATGGTTTCATCACCATGAAACTATAACCATCACCAAAATTAGTTTCTTGTTGATAGTTTTTCATCCATTAGTAATTATTATTATCCTACTAGTTGCTGTCAATTATTTGATGAAGCATTTTCTTATTGATGTTATTGGTATCCAAAACCGGTTTGGACATGGGTTTGGACAAAATTTCATACCTGCCATGGGTATGGGGTTTCATGGATATGTTTTTCTATCTTCATATCACTGCACCACAACACCAAAATAGCGATTGACATCAGTCCTAAAACTAGATAATTAACGATAAACCATCAGTCGATAATATATAACTGAAGGAAGTATATATTTTGGTTACAGCTATTCTTTTGCCGTGATTTTGGCTACCAACTGAACATGCTCCAAGATCGATGAACCACGATGTTCACATGGCCTGGCTCGCTGCCTCTTTTAACATACGAACGACATGCAGCCTTCTCTGTCACGCACACAGCCCTCATCACCAGCCACACAGCCTTCACGTGGCTAGTAGGGAAGAAACTTGAACAAATTCACGACTATTCGTCCATCCCGAGGGGTTCAAAATTAAATGGGGCATCTGATATCTGACCTGAATATTTAATATCTAAGCCGTATCCAGATCTGAAGATTAAAAATTAGACATATTAGTACGACAATATGGAGTATTTTGACACTATTTGTGTCCGAATCCGCTCCCAGAAAAATAATTATCTCTATTCATATCTACGTACATCCATCCGCATATGTGCCAGTTTCATCGCTAGTGACTAGCTTTAGTGGCGGCGGACTGGCAGCATCAGATTTTGGAGGTCGCCTGTGTGTGGAGGAACGCAGGGCGAGTTCATAGCATACACCCCTCCAAAAAATAAAAAGAGAGAAAGCGAAAAGAAAGAATGATATAAGTTAGCTTAGCTTTCCACTCTTTCTGATTTAATTTTTTCAGATAAAATTATCGACGGAAGCAACGGAGATGTGGCAGATAACCAATAACACCGTTACAAGGTAGGAATATGGTCCTTCTAATTTGTTGCTGGTTCTGTACTGACCGAAGTGGACATCACAAAAATCTGCAGGAAGATGTGGACATCATGAAAGATATTGGAATGGATGCATACAGGTTCTCCATCTCATGGACAAGAATTCTTCCAAGTAGGTGCTCTTTTTTTCTCTTATTCGACTAGCAGACAAGAAAACTAGAGACATTTTACAGTGGTCGGAAAGGAACCCACCGGTACCGGGCGGTACCACCCCATTTTATTTTTTCTAGTTGAATTATTGAATAATTAAAATAAACAAGAAAATGGTATTGGTACCGGTCCCACCATTTCTGATATCGGACCTACCTATTTGGTACCGCCCGGTACCGTGGTACCGCCTATTTTTAAACCGTTAGATTTCACTTGATGGACAACTTTTATTTTTTCCAACCACCGTAAAAGTTGTATGAAAACTATTTTCTTTTCTTTATTCTCGTTTACAAATTTTTACAGAACTTCCAACCTCTAATAAGTTGCTAACTCTTTCACGTCCACATATGGTTTTGTGGTTTAGGATGAGACAGTAAATGAACTACTATATTGGTTTGAGTAATATAGCGGGTTGGTCAAACCACTTCTTCATTGATCCACCCAATAAAATATGAATGTTGATTTTACCAAAATTCATGGAGCCTACTAATAATAAGCTAGAATACCTAGTGTAAGGTATCCTTTAAGGTTGTAACCAGACAATCCACTAATAATGTCTTGCTGGATGAAAGATGGAAGTCTGAGCGGTGGAGTCAACAGGGAAGGAGTAAATTATTACAACAAATTGATTGACGAGCTCTTGTCCAAAGGTTTGTGTTTCCGGTCTTCAGTATGTTAATAAATTATCTCATCTTTTGCCCCCATAGTTTCAAACTTGCATATAGCACACTATGTGTCTTTTTTTTTGCTTCATGGTGCATTATAATTAGGGATGAAACCGGGACAAACACAAACGGATTTGTGTGGATACAAATAAGATAATTATTTTCCTCTTGGGTCAGATTCAGGTAGAGATGGTCCAGATATTGCTATATATCTCATCGTTGTACTAATGTCCAATTTTTGAGTCTCCAGGTGTGGATACAGATCGAATATTAACTATTATTCGTTCATATATCAAGTGTCCCGTTTAGTCTTTGAACCCCTTTCAACGGACGAATAATCGTGAAATATCAGTCACGGTTTCATCCCTAATTAGAATAAATTGTGAACTATTTTTCGTTTGCAGGATTGCAGCCATATGTGACTATTTTCCGCTGGGAGTCACCTCAAGCATTAGAAGACAAATACAGAGGATTTCTTAGCCCTAATATAATGTAAGTCATCCATATCTACTACTTTTTCATTCAAACTAGTAACTACACTATTGCCTCCAGCATTCCAATTGGGGGTCGTTTAATGTTTCTATACTAAATTTCACCACCTATCTTATTGAAAAAATATAAAAAAAATCAAGTCATTCTTAAAACATAGATATGATAAAGTAAACCATAGTAAAAATAAATAATAGTTATAAATTGTTTGAATAAGAAAAATGGTCATAAGTTAGTGTCAAAAAAGTCAAATGACATATAATTAAAAACTGAAGTAGTGCTATATATTTGACCTAGAAATGTAACCTTGGGTTAACAATAATAATTGTGCATGGTATGATAATGTTTTGATTAAAAAGTCATAAAATTACAATGTGGTCAAAACTATCACCATTAATGTCACTAGTTGCAGTTCTGGATGAATTTTAAGCTTAGATTTGCTTCAAAATTATTTTTAATAACACTATAGTTAATTTTATTTTATGCAATAACAATGTGATACAATATAAAAGTTACATTTCAGTCAATGTCTAGCTAGTTTGTCCAATTTTACTATGTTTAACTTAAACTTCACTCAAATAGAATGTATTGGGTACTAAAATGCAAGAAAATTGGTCCTAAAATGAAGCTAGTGTGGTCACTTGCACCTCCACCGAATTTTTACATGATCATAATTTCTTCAGCTGAGTAGTAGTCCATATAGTTACATATTATAGAAATTATGTTTGAGTATAAGACTATCCGCACTCCTCCCCGGCCCCGGCCAAACCTTCTGCTACATGAGATGTCATAAGAAATAGCGGAAAAGAGGTGCAGCACGTCACGCCATCCATTCCGGCAAAGAAGCGGAAGGTAGTTCTTACGGCACCTGCAATGGAAGTATGAACGTTACACCATCTTGTCACTCATCCCCTTCCATAGCATTGGCCAAAGGGAGAGAAGGCCGGTGAAGAACCGGCAGCGGCCACCGCGACAGTGGATTCTGTCACTGTATTGCAGAGTAGAGGCGACGAGCGCCACATGGTGAGGGGTGGAAAGGCCGCCGACAATAGGCTGACGGCCACTGGATCCCACAGAGGCAATGCTCTGGGCCCCAACGGCGGTAGATCTGGCCCCGGCGGTGGTGGATCCAGCGGGCGGCGGTTAGGTGGCACCGTAGGGGAGAAGAGAGGACGACGAGGAGGTGGCACCATAGGGGAGAGGAGAGGCAGTGGCACGCAAAGTTCGAGGCGGCGGTGCCCTAGGGGAGAGGAGAGGCTAGCAGGCGGGCAGAGCTCGAGGCAGCAACGAGTGGAAGGAGGGTGGGGTGGGCATGTTGAAAGAGGAGGAGGGCGAGCGAGCACTACGGAGAGCTTGCTGATGAGCTTAAGGAGGAAGCAGGTGTGGTGGGTCTCACATCTCAGTGGTGGCATGATGGGAGGTGTTTTGATACGGTGGTTGGAGTGGGTGAATAAAATATTAGGTAGTTGGATATAGAAAAAACTTACGGATGAATAGGAGTGCAGGAGAATATGGTATAGAAGAAAGAATCTTATTGACTAGACCATAATGTTCATTTTAATTAGAAATTTGGAGTAATAGCAATGCGGATAGTCTAAAGATTAATTTGTTCCTCTCCACTGAAGATCCTCTGAATAAAAATTGACACCGGTGCAGACATGACTACAAGAATTTTGCTGAAGTCTGCTTCAGAGAGTTTGGAGATCGAGTGAAACACTGGATCACATTCAATGAGCCATTTTCCTTCTGCCAGTCGGGTTATGCATCTGGTGTGTTTGCACCCGGCCGTTGTTCATCCTGGGAGCAGGGAAAATGCAGTGCCGGGGATTCAGGAACGGAGCCCTACATTGCGTGCCATCATCAATTAGTAGCCCACGGAGAAACCGTCAGAATGTACAAAGAGAAATATCAGGTGACGGTTTAATCCTCTAGACCTCTTAATGGATACATTAAGATAACTTCATCTATCGTATTATGTACTAGTGCATGGATATATACATCTTAATAATATGATTTTGGCTGATAATTGGAATGGAACATCTTCATCAATTAAACAAAATTTGAAATTTTCTATCCTCGTGTGTATGTGTGTGTGTTGTGTTGATTTTTTAAAATTATGAAATATGATATGTTTGTCAACAAAAATTTCATTATTGGTTTACCATTAACACTTAGATGATGTAATTTATATCAAGTGCAGAAAGTCCAAAAGGGAAAGATTGGGATTACGTTGATGTCACACTGGTTCGTTCCCATTTCGAGTTCAAAATCTGACAAAGATGCAGCGAGACGTTCAATGGACTTCATGCTTGGATGGTGAACTCTTTGTGACACATATAATCTCATTGTCAAGTTCGTAAACAGTACGCCAGTCTTACAATATATGAATGCCCTTCTAGGTTCATGGACCCTCTTACTAAAGGAGACTATCCCTTAACAATGAGAAAAATTGTCGGTGATCGACTGCCAAAGTTCAGCAAAGAGCAATCAGAATTGGTAAAGGGTGCATTTGACTTCATTGGGATCAACTACTACACTGCATACTTTGCAGAAAACCTTCCTCCATCAAATAGCCGTAATAAGAGCTACGATACAGATCCTCGAGTAAATCTTACTGGTGAGTCGAGTCAAAAATAAATAGTATACATGCATGGGCGCATGGCATACATTTACCAGTTTAATGTCAATTCATATTTAAGGTTCCAAGAGTGTTCCTTTTGCAATACAGAAGTAGATATGTCATTGTCATCCAACTATATGTGGCAAAACTCTGGAACAAAACATGCACCTTCCGTGTTCAAGAGTATTGTAGCATTCTAGACAAACATACATTAGTGTAGCCTCAGTTTCACTAAATGTTTCCATGACTTTATTTTTGCCTGAATCCATCAACTATGCTTCTGATATATACAAGGATCTGTAGCATATTCTTTGTGAATATATGCTAAACTTGCCTTCATGTTAGGTGTTCGAAATGGTGTTCCCATAGGCCCTACGGTAAGTTATACTTTTTATCACAAAACGAATTTATAGTAACATATTCATTCTATGTGCAATGGTATAGTTCCAGAAATGAAATGTATGCATGTAGTCTGCTTCAACTTGGTACTTCACCTTCTACATCTACCCTAAAGGATTACATGAGTTGCTACTTAATATTAAGGAGAAGTATGGAAACCCTGTCGTTTATATCACTGAAAATGGTAAGTTCTCATCAAGGAGGTTCCTTGTTTGCAATTCTATATCAGAGTTTAGCATATACTCCCTCCATCCCACTAAACAAGGCGTGTAACTTGCTTGCACGAAAATTAGCGTGCCTTTTTTTTTCCACCGCCTGCCCCTGCATGCGTGGCCGCGGGCGAGAGAATTGTGGATCGAGCGAATCGTGCGGGAGACAAATCGGGAGAAGCTGCATGCAAGCAGCTGCATGGATGGAAGGATAGCGACCACATGGAAGGAACAGAATCCCGCTGCATGGATGGAAGAATGGACACGACGTATGGAAGGAACAGATTCCCGCTACATGGATGGAAGGACGAGGACCATGCAGGCTGGCAGATCAGACGAAATTTTGCGCGCGCCTAACAACTTTGTTTCCCGCGCGTCACCGAGGATATGTGCCGCCTGGGTCTTTCTCTACTCTGCCAAAAAAATTGGCCACGAAAAATTTTGGCCTTGAAAATTTTGGAGGGAAAATTAGCACTATAAATACCCCATGAAGAACACTGCGCTGTTCATTCGCTGCCTCTCTCATGACCTGATGGCCCTCTTTGCACGATGCATGCTGCTCCTGGCGTGTCTTCTTGGTCCAGGTGAAGATCCGCACGCCATAGTGGATGAAGGTAGGTCAATTCAATTTCGTTTCATCGATCTGTTGCTACATTTCTTTACCGGTCTATAGTTGTCTTGCCACTCAAATGAACCATTCCTTTGATTATTCCTGCAGTCCGCGATGAACATGGAGCGGCCATTCACGGAGAAGGTCATCATGTTGACGCCGGCCATGCAAACACAACACACAACGACGGTGGCCATACGCAGACACAAAGTAAGGACGTTGTTGCCAATAACTGAATTCCATATCAATTCCCGTTTTGTTGAAAAGAAATGAATAATCCAATTACAGATGCAGTAGCAGGTCCAGTTCGTGGTAGGCTTGGTCTGGCTGGTCGAGGGCGTGGTGTTGGTTTCATTGTTGGGCGCGGGCAACGCGATGGCGCTGTTCATGCCAACCGTGGTCGTGCTAGTCTAGGCCTCACACGACGTGCTCATGCAACAACGTCCAGGCAGGAGGACGTCCACCATGAACCCCATGCAGAAGGATCAAGTGACGCACAAACAGAAGGACCTCGTGTCGGCCATGCTGCTCAAGGTGGTTCTACTGTTCCTAACTGCACAAACAGAAGGTCAATTTTTTCATAACTGCACAAAGACGGAGCTGTACTTATATGGTGATACTGTACTCTATTCGTAGATGAAAGAGAGATTAGGAGGAGGAACACATACAGCAATGAAGTTAAACAATCTATCTATGGCATGCTTTTAGAGCGAACTAGTGTGGGCAAGTTAAACAAAGGGGTCAGTAAGGCTGTTTCGCTTGAAACTGGAGTACCTTGGAGAGTAGTCCAACGCATATGGTACGATGCAAAAAAGGGCGGCGGGGTTAACGGTGTTGTGAGCAAGAAACCAAAAAACAGTGGTCCTAAAAAAAAGCCATTTGACCCAGACAGAATCAAATCAATAGCATTGGAAAACAGAACAACTTTCAAGGATTTAGCCAATCATCTCAATATGTCAAAGTCAACGGTTCATAGGAGATTCAAAGAGGGAGAGTTTAGACGTCACACAAATGCAATCAAGCCTACATTGAATGAAGAAAACAAAAAGGCTAGAGTTCGGTTCTGTCTGTCAATGCTCGATCCATCTAGTGTGCCACATGAACCAAGATTTAACGAAATGTACAACATTGTGCACATTGATGAGAAATGGTTTTATCGCACTAAGAAAACTCAGAAGTACTACATGGCGCTAGATGAGACTATACCCGAGAGAACAACACAGAGCAAGAACTTTATAGAGAAGGTGATGTTTCTGACGGCAGTTGCTAGGCCTAGGTTTGATAGTGATGGGAATTGTATATTTTCAGGAAAGATTGGTACTTGGGCTTTTGTTACAGTTGAGCCAGCTAAAAGGAGTAGTGTCAATAGGCCTGCAGGTACAATGGTTACTAAGGTACTGCCATCGGTGACTAAAGATGTTAGCCGTGACTATCTTGTGAACAAGGTATTGCCCGCTATAAAAGAGAAGTGGCCAGCAGAGGAGCGTGGTACTCCAATATTCATACAACAGGATAATGCAAAGACACATGTTGCTGTTGATGATCCATTTTTTTGTGAGGCGGCATCTGCAGATGGGTTTGACATAAGGTTGATGTGCCAACCACCAAACTCTCCTGACCTAAACATTCTGGATCTTGGTTTCTTCTCTTCACTTCAGTCTGTATATCAAAAAACTTCACCAAAAGGAATTGCTGACATTGTGCAGAAGGTAGAGGAAGCTTACAACAACTACTCGGCCAACATTAGCAACCGGATTTTTCTCACACACCAGTCCTGTATGCGTGAGATAATGCGTTTGAATGGTAGCCAACATTATCCAATACCTCATCTGAAGAAAGCTGCACTAGAGAGGAAAGGTATACTGCCAATTTCCTTGACTTGTGATCCTGAGGTTGTGAGGCAGCCAGTTCAGTACGCCAATGAGTAGTTTCTGATGAGTTCAGTACTCCAGTTCTTAGTTTAATTGTGAAGTCTTTGTTAAATTTTATTTACTCCTGGATTAGTTTCACCTTCTGATGCATGTAAACTGTTGGAGTACTTTTTAAGAGTGTTGCTTTGCGCCAATGAAGTTTGAGTATTTTTTTTTCGTTTTTGTTCATTGAGCACCTCTTTGCAAACGTGTTGACCATCAACAAGCAATGTGAAAATAAACCAAACAAGCGTACAAACAAACCATACCATACTGTTTTTCTTCTTCCAAGGAACACATATGAAAGCTAGAAGAGACACTAACATAAATCCTCAAATAACGCGCGCTACTGCACTAGTAGATTAGACGAGCATACTTGCCGCTGCCGTAGGTAGATCACTTTGCCGTCTTGGTGATGGAATCAGACTCGTCGGTGATGGAGTCTGCCACAAAGCTTGGGACGTCGTCATCACCAACAGAGTCTTCCACCGTAGCATTCTTCAAAAGCCACTTTTCACGAGATGACGAGTCATGGAAGATGACACGGCAATCAAACTTCTCATGGCCCTCAGCCCAAGCAAAGGAATCGTAGTGTTTGTGAACAAGTCCGCAACGAGAACAGGTCACTGCACGCAGAAAATTTCCTGCATGGCGCAGTCCTGTACCTGCGACACCAATCCCAGACGCCACTTCACCATGTAGAAGGTTCCGTGTCTCAGACAAGGCGGCGGCCGCCGCGAGCAAGCCATCTGCAACTGCTGCGTGGAGTCCGTCCGCAGCTGCTGCATTGAGGGCGTTCGCCGCTTTACGTAGACCGGCCAACACGTCGCTCTGAAGTTCCTTCGCCGGTGCGGTGACTTCACCCCTCGATGGCGCACGCACAGGGTCCATTAGAGGGATGCCGGATGGATCACCAAGGTAGCGATGGCTAAGCTTATTACGAGGAAAGACGTCGTGCATGTATGGAATTGTATGCCTCAAATCTGTCACGGTCTCACCTACCTATCTGTGCATGCGGCCGTTCCTCAAATCTCTCAACTGCCATATACTCCCGCGGCGTCATTAACAACTAATCACATGCACCAGGGGTACATGCCTCCGTTGCGACCAGAAGTTGCCTGCGCGCCTTGTTTCGTGGGATTTTTGCCCAAGACTTATACGTCTTGTTTGGTGGGATGGAGGGAGTATCTTAATTTGCGATCGAACACACATTGTAGTGGATTAAAGCACTTTTTCTGCAAGAGATTCTCAGATAGTAGAAGTATTTTCCATAAATTGGTAGAAACTGAAAGCATATTGTTCCCGTATTTATTTTAGGTGTCCCTGAAATCAACAACAAGAGCCTAACACTCCAGGAAGCTTTAAAGGATGACACAAGGATAAAGTATTACCAGGATCACCTCCGTTCCCTACTAAGTGCTGTAAGGTATGAGCTGTTTAGGTGCTAAACTGTCAATAACTAAAGGCAACCTGTTCTCAATGTGTGGTATTTTTCCTTCATATAGGGATGGATCAAATGTGAAAGCCTACTTTGCATGGTCGCTGCTAGATGATTTTGAATGGGCAAGTGGATACACACTTCGGTTAGGGATAAACTTTGTGGACTATAACAATGGACAGAAGCGATATCCCAAGAATTCTGCACGTTGGTTCAAGAAGTTCCTTAAAAAACGAACATGAATCCTGACGTAGGGGACGATGGACCCCAATGTCTACGAATAATGCAAGGTTAATTAATTAGGTTGCTGCATACGTGCTATACTATGAGAGAATTGAGTATATGTCCTATGATCAGTGACGAATCCCATCAGCTGGAATAAATAGTGATGAATATGTAAAAGATTATTTTATTTAAAATAAATGGGATGTCGTCGACGTAACAGGACGGGTCACACAACAGTTGATGATGTGGCTCCTGCGGTCACATGCCAAGTATCCAAATTTGGTCCACGAATCCAAATTTGGTTAATGAGAGAAACACACTGGTGGGCGGTGTCTTTTAATTCATTGATGACACAATCAACCAAAAAGAGATTTTATTTGTTTCAAGCTCATTGTTCTATGGTATGTGATGTCTGTTTGCAAAACCGTCGGCGCTAATATTCCTTGCAATAATATCTACAAAATGATATTAATATATAATATGATTTGAAGTTGTTTTATGCGACTATTAACTTTTGTTAAATGCGTAAGGATGGAATTCCCAAGATGGGGTGAATTTAGCTAATTTAATTTTTCTGATCGAAAAGTAGCTTATGAACTCACAATTAGTTTGCTTCAGTCCACAACTGTGGAAATCAAATACGGAAACCTACACAAGGTAGTAGTGCACACTAAGGTGCAACTCAAGCGAAAATCACTAGCCAGAGATAAACTACCACAATAATAACAACATACTAAGTCTGCCTAGGTGCTTGAAGTAAAGAGAGGGCAAAGAAACGGCATGATTTTTTTACTATGCAATCAATGGTTTGGCACCCATCTCTAATCCATGCCATAGCGCGCGCTCTAAGAGTCACCGTTAATCATCCTAGTAAGGTGGAATTCAAACATCATACACCAATACTCCTTGGGCTCCCACAATCCTTTTGTGAGCTCCGAACAAGCACTCTAGTCACTGAGTCTACCTAGGTGCTGCAACCAAGAGTAGCATACCAGGAGGCTTCACTTGATCAAGAACCCAATCACCAAAAAAGGATGCACAGAACCTTTTGCGCTGGATCAAGTCCTTATCCTTCCTCCTGATGATCCACTCAACTTTCTTGAAGGAAATGTGTTTAAGCTCAAGCTATAGACATTAGTGGGTGCCAATATGTTGCAAGCAGTCTAGAGAACCCAAATGAATAGTTGAAGGGGGTATAAATAGGACACCAAGTAAATAGAGTTGTTTGTGAAAAAGTGGCGAAGAAAAGCATAGGATCCTTTTATGAACCGATGCCCCCGTTTATGTCATTGTCAATTGATCCGATGAGACAAAATTCAAATATTCAAACCTAGCCATTATTGTGTCAGACTCAACCGGTGATCGAACCAATGCTTGCATCGGTTGGTCCAATGAGTGGAAAACATTTCCAACCCTTAAAAATCTCTCTAAGTAACTTAGCTGATGATCATACCGATGATGGTCGTCGGTTGATCCGATGGGTAGGATTTTCCTTGTCCAAATTCAAACTCAAAGTAATTGACCGATGCTTATAAAGAATCTGTCACCACTTGATCTGATGGGTACAAATTCTTCGGGCTCTTAGTTGATGCAGTTACTGAAGAGATGAATCGATGGTTGGTACATTGGTCAATCTAATGCTTTGAAACATATGGCAGAACATTCGTCTTGAGTTCAAGCACATTTGCCATCCATTATCTCATAATGCACTTGAAACGACTTAAGCTCGGTCATCCGTCGAGTACCCGAAGGGCTCTTGATTAACCATTTACCTTTGTGTAAAAGATAAACATAAGTTGTACACTTGACTGTTTGAAAATTAATTTCTTCTCCATGTAAGGATATTAATATACGGATATGCAAGATACGACAAAACCTACTAGTTAGCGTAGTGGTGTTTATGCTTGGCACCACCATAGGAGGTGGCTGGTTTGAACCTCATCTCGCGCTGGTTTAGTTTGATTTTTCTTTTTCCAAAAAACATGGGTTGCGGGCTACCTGGGCCACTACGGCGATTGGACCCCACTACCACCACATGGGCGGTCTTGGCTAGGTGCCTAGGCCGCAACCACCGCTGTTCTGGTGGTGGGCCACTGCAATTAATTTCAAATATTAAAACATATATAGCACATAACAAATACTCCATTTGTGAGGTCAAATTTGGTGTCTAAAAAGTCAAAAGATATATAAATTGACGCGGAGAGAATAATAAAAATAATGAGGCTAAACAAAAACAATGAGTTTGACTCACATAGCTATATCACGATTTGATTAGTTCATTTGTGTATTATTATTTTGTAACAAGAAAATCACTAAAGTTATAATTAAATCTATACAATAATATATTATAAGTTAGCGTCACATAGAGAATCATAATATAAGTATGAAAAATTAGAACCTTAGTATAAATTGTGGCAATATTACCTACCTATCGCAACTAATTTAGAGTACAATATCAACGAAATTAATTCGTTGCAACAGTCTCCATTTATCACAACCAAAAAGTACATGGATACAATAATACTTACTTATCGCATCGTCTTTTCTTATACTATGCCAACAAATATATTTCATTGCAACAATGACCACTTTTGCCACCAACATATAAGTGGCGGCAATATTACCTACCTATAGCAACGAAATATGTCAAAAAAAATCTGGTTTGCGAGATTGGCCACTAATTGCATTGAAATGTAAATGGTGGCAATATTACCCACCTATAGCAACGAAATATGCCAATAAAATATGTGGCTGCGAGATTGGCCACTAATTACATCAAAATATAAATGGTGGCAATAGTGTCTACCTGTAGCAATGAAATATGCCAACAAAAATATGTGGTTGCGAGATTAACCACTTATTGCAGCGAAAATTTATGTGAGGCAATAACACCTACCTATTGCAACTATGCTTGTAGGTTGCAACCACAAAAAAGTTTGTTACGATATTGCTCATATATCGCTACCAATTCATGATTGGAGGCAATACATCTTTCTATTGCAACGAAATTTTAGATTTTCACATCGAAAAGTATTTGGTGGCAATGTTGTCTACGTATTATCACCAATTTTGCAAATGGATGCAATAGCAACCTCCTATTGCAACCAATTGGTGTGTGGTTGCAATGTATTTGGTAGCATTAGGGTCATTTTCCAGTAGTGTAAAAGTTAAAAGAGTCACAATGAATACAACAACCCATTATTTTGGCAAAATAGCTTGAATTATCATAAAATATTTCTCCAATAATATACAACAATAGCAAACTTTTGAAAATTAAAGTTAAAATTAAACTCACAGTGGAACACATAGGTTGTTATCCAATTACAAATATAGGACAGTGGAAAATAAACATTGAGATGTGACGTCGAGCCCACTGTCTTCCTCTACCAACTAAGCTACGAAAGACTTGCGCGAACAAAATGGAATACACCAATAACCATCATATAGGGGTAAAACACATCATCTTACTAACAGAGTTGGCTCGATTTGCACGAATTGGATCCATGCTCGCTACTAGAAATTATTTCACTCTCATGCACATGAATAGAAACTAAACAAGGCTCATAACAATAAAGCGAAGCAGCATAAGTAGAGCCTCATATATGATCTAAATATGCAGATAACTAGCAAACCTTGCCATCAAAAACGCTTCGGTGCGAAACCGCCCTAATAGACCTAGATAGATCTATTAGGGCAACATGGCGCTTAGATAGAGAAAACCCTACAACATGGGTGACGATGCGCCGAATTGCTAAAATCATAGATGATTGTCGTTTCATGTACATATTTATGGCTGCATAGGCTTGCTACTAAAGGAAACTAACTATCCTACTGGCACTCCCTTGGGTCTGGCTCCAAACATGCCAGCCTTCGAATTGGCCCGATCCAATTTATGGCGCTATGCATGTAATGCCTCTAGCATCTCAAAAGCACTAACACACAGACACATGACAATGATGAATTATAACTTAATCATGCTTAGAGAGGAACAAAAACTAAGTGGACAAATCACTCCGTCAGAAATTTTCTATTCAAAGAGTACAAAAACTCGTGTCATTTGGTTGAGTAATTCAAAATCCTAAAGATTTTATGCAATACACCGTATACAAAAGTTTTTTTCATAAATATTCTTAGACTTTTCTATTTTGACCATCTTCAAAATCAAATGCTAAGAGGTTAAAAAGTTCAAATCAAATCTAGCCAATGTTCTTTTAAAAAGGTGGCAAAAGTGTCCCTGATCAAAATCGAGCCCTACTAAAACTTTCAAGTTTATTAGGAAACATAGCTCAAGATTTATACCAAAGTTGTTGTACAATTTTTTACTATATTTTTGATACACTGAATGTGTTCAAGATCTGTCATTTACATATTTAAATATTTGTGACTATTGACGTGCATAAAAGACGGGTAGGGTTTTGAACCAAATGGTTCAACTGCAAAAATTTACCAAAGCAGACTAGTGCAATAAATTTTAAATTCTGCTGAAATCGAAGTCATTATAATGAGAACCCAAAGATATAGATCGCAAACTTCTGAACAAGATTGGTATTTTACACTTTACATAAAAATGCTGAGAAACACCCCTTTTATATTTTTTGAAAGTTAAGTTGTACCTCAGTCGAACTTGACACAATGGATTAAAATCAAATTTTGGCTGATTATTCAAATTTTCAATGGATTAAAAATTATAACCTTTTTACATAAACTTGGATGAAGACAAATTTAATAAAGAAATTATAGTACCAGATCTACAACTACGGCTTTATAATTGACAAAATTTCCATTTGAGGTCATTTGAGGGCCTGAAAATTCAATACGTTTTCATGCATGCTTATAAAATCAAAATTCTCAATCTTTCAAGTAGCCTTATATTGATACATGACCTATACGAAACTCGTATTCGACGAGACCTAAAACTTTATAGTTGATAGGCTTATTCTATTATTTAAAGGTTATATAAAACTCATCAAATTGTATACAAAAGGAAAGCATCCCTTCTCTAGACACAAGTGGTTGTGTAGAGTGGTGGAGGGGTAGGGTCACGTGAGACATGAGGGCGGTGACCGGTGAGTTTGGACGCAACTCAGCGTCTGCTTCTGTACAATATTAAATATTAAAGTGAGTAAAGATTGATGGTCGATCTAAATTTTTGGTCCGTCCTGAGAGCGACCAGCCTATCAGCGTCCTCCTCCGCGTGACCCGTCTGTCCGTGAGTCACCCACCGTTCCTTCGTCCGTCGAGTTCGGATCCGAACAAATCTTCGTAATCCCATCCCAGTTGATACATTTACAACGGCCCAAAATCAAACAAATTTGTAGCAGACGGCCCAAAATCAAACAAAGTTGTAGCAGATGTTTGGATATATGATTATATAATACCATATCGTCGGTAAGAATTCAGATATGACAAATATGTCAAC
This sequence comes from Paspalum vaginatum, assembly GCA_030272315.1. Classification (NCBI taxonomy): domain Eukaryota; kingdom Viridiplantae; phylum Streptophyta; class Magnoliopsida; order Poales; family Poaceae; genus Paspalum; species Paspalum vaginatum. Next base: position 70,543 of record JAMSGZ010000172.1, read on the forward strand.
GAATCCATCAGATACAGACAAAAAGATGCGCGGGTCAAGAGAACGGATTGAAAACTAAAAGGAAAGGAATCAGAAAGAGGAAAAGATCAATTCTTGCGAGTGAGACGAAATCCGGATGGCGAGGAGGAAATCTGATGGCCGGACGCCGAGAATGACCAGACTCCGGAGGAGGAAATCCGATGGCCGGACGCCGATGAAACGGCCACCGGCGAGAGATGGCGTTGCCCCGCCCCGGGTCGTACAGATCTACAAGAACAGGAAATAAAAAAATCACCAAAGAAAGAAGATGAACGCGACAAGGGCAGCGAGAGCGCTCTCCAGTCTCTCCACCTTGCCTGCTGGGGCAGGTGAGAAGCTGATGATGCCGTAGTTGAGACTTGAGAGAGGGAGGGAGCTGGTGAGAGCTCGCTGCTGCCGCCGCCGCCGTAGCTAGGAGGGGGGCAGAGGGGGACAGAAGGTGAGATCGTTGGCTGCTGCTGCGCAGAGAAAGAAGAGTTGGAGGGAGCGGTTTTTTCTTTTATTTATGGAAGCGACGGAGAATCTAGACGAGATCGAACGGTCGGTTCTTTTCGCACCGAGATGGCTAAATGGACCTGGGTTTTTGGATGATTTTTTTAGGAACTCAGTACAATGTGTACATTCATCTCTATGAACACACATCCTATTTTTATGAGCACTTTCGTGGAACTGGTCTGGAACGGCATCTCGAGATTCACGAAATCACCACATGTGTCTCGCTGTCGATGGGGAGGTTGTCTACCACTGACAGAACAAAGCCGTTAAATCGTGCGAACACCCGTGCTAAGTCGAGGACGGCCCGGGTGAATAGGTTCCATCACAAAGAACCTAACCAGCTGAGCTACACTCAATTCGCGGTTTCTTTTCTTCATTATTCCACAATCACTATTATTTTTAAACTAAATGCTGAGTTAGTCTGCACAATTCATGAGATTTATCTTTAATTTTGTTGTTGCCGTCTCATCACCACGTGATTATTACACCGGCTAGATATCCACACGCTCTTTTCCAGCTATATGTACTACATTTCTTTTTGAATTTTAAGTATACCCACACGCTCTTTTCCAGCTATATGTACTATATTTCTTTTTGAATTTTAAGTAAATTGTTGTATATACTATCTGTGTATCTATTGATCTAGAGATGTCTAAAGATTTTTTTTCCGTTGTAATGTACGGACATTTTACTAGTGTTACGTGAATTCTGATTTGCAGAGGGCCGCATGTTCCGCCTTGTGCCATGCCCATCTTTGGTCATCCGTACAAGCCCTATCCTAGTATCATAACCCTGATATACCTGGTGCTGGGAATTGACCCTTGCAAATTAGTTTTTTTTTTAGTGTATCGGAGGGGGAAAGACTCCCCCACCTACGGGTATGTATTGTACTTGTGGCCCGTAATGGCCCAGATCTTACAAAGACTTGTTTTTTTTTCGCTCACCGTGGATGATGAGCGATTTACATAGTCAATTACTCCCTAAACACATTACACCACGCCGCGGCGATCTCATCAGCTTTCATTTTGAGGCGCAGCTTCCATAGGTTGGCATCTGCCCTGCAGAGCTTCAGAACCTCGCCGAGGGAGAGTCGCTCGTTCCCGAACACCCACGAGTTTCTGCGCTTCCAGAGCTGCCAGCAACACAAGAGCACGAACGTGTTGAATTCTTCCTCCGGTACGCTGCCAAGGCGCCGTAGACTGTGTAGATTTGATGCTGTATCACCGTCGGAGAGTTGGACGCCAATCTTTGCCTAGAACCGAGCAGCGAACTCGCACTGCAGGAGCACATGCGTCGTGTCTTCCGCTCCCAATCCGCAGATCTCGCAGACATCGCTTGATACAATAGCCTCCTTCACCAGGTTACTGCGGCATTGGATCCTCCCCTTTGAGACAAGCCAGCCGAAAAACTAAACGCGTGGAGGCGCCCGGCTAGACCAGACGAAGGACGACATTGCAGATGTAGACTGGCGGGCCTCCATCAGTTGGTAAAGCATGGAGGCGTGGAGCCTGTCATCTGCGCCGACGTAGAGGCAGCTGCGTACATCCGGCTCTTCCCTGATTGCCACCGTATCAATGACAGCTTGGAGCTGGGCTAGCTCTGACCGAGCTTGCACCGTGAGACACGGCTTGAGCATTGTGCCAAGTCCGTTGTCAACTACCGTGCGAACACTAACCTCTGGCACCTTGACATGGCTGAGTAGAGTTGGGAACGTGGTTGCCAGGTCGTCCGGCCCGCTCCAAGCATCAAACCAGAATGAAGTTGAGCATCCATCGCGCACCACGCAGCTTGTGATAGCCCTGTAGACTGGCAGCAAGTCCCGAAGCACATGCCAGTGGTCGCCCTGCAGATCTCTAGTGAGCGTTGCAAGGCACACATTTCCCCTCACCCAAGTGGCCCAGGATGAGCTGTTCGCGGCGTGAAGCCTGTGCAGGAGCTTCAGGAGCAGGCAGATGTTCAGAGTGGCCAGATTTTTGACACCGAGGCTGCCATCCGCTTTGAGACCATAGACATCCTCCCAAGCGACTAAGCACCGTGAGCCATGTGTAGTTTTCTCTCCTGACCAGAGGAAGGCACGGCAGGCTCGATCGACTTGTTTGATGAAGCCCACATCGAGTCGAACCGCACTCATCAAGTAGATCAGCTGGCTGTCGAGCACCGTGTTTACTAGCACGAGACGTCCCATGGGGTTGAGCAGGGTGGCCTGCCATCCAGCCAGATATCTGTCCGCCTTTGCGATGTATGGTGCTAGGGTGTGCAGACGAAGCTTTGTGTTGGACAGAGGCAAGCCTAAGTATGTCTGTGGGAAGCCTTCCCTTTTGCAGGATAGGGCATCAATGCAGCTCTGGGCGACTTCCTCGTCGAGATGCATCGGCACGGCCACACTCTTCGAGTAGTTGATCTTCAGTCCAGTGGCACAGCTGAATTGATCAAGCAGAGACTTGAGTTTGGTGGCATCTTTCGGGCAGCCGCGTAGCACAATTAAGGTGTCATCAACATACTGCAGCACCGAGCAGCCTAATTGGTTGTTGATCGGGTGCTGGATGGATCCATCACACTTGATGAGAGTCTGCAGGACGTCCGCCACGAGCAAGAACAGATATGGAGACATGGGGTCTCCCTGCCGTAGCCCTCGCTTGCACCCAAACGAGGGGCCCTGGCATCCATTAACCAGTACTGCCGTGAAGGAGGAAGACAGCAGCATCCTCACCCATTGCGACCAGGTGTCGCTGAAACCTCGAACATGCATGATCTCTGCTAGGCTGTCCCAGAGTACCGTATCAAAGGCCTTGGCGAAGTCCAGCTTCAAGATGATTGTAGGGACCTTCCGCTTGTGGCACTGCTGGACGAGCTCGAGGGCGTATACAAAGTTCTGACGAAAAAAGGGCGGGGGCAAGTCAGTGCCAAATGCACTGAGATGGACCTCCCTTTGAGGCACCCGGTTTGATCCAGATCGATGAGGCCGGGGATCACCTTTTGAAGCCGAGTGGTTAGGATCTTCGACGCAATCTTGACGCTACAGTTCTGCAGGCAGATTGGTCTGAAGTTCTCGATCTTGGATGAACCAGGCTTCTTTGGCAGGAGCACCATGAACGAGCGGTTGATCCTCTCAAGTTGCACATCCCCACTGTGAAAGCAAGCCAGCATGTCCATGACTGCCCCCTTGATCGAGGGCCAGGCTGCTTTGTAGAAGGAGGGGCCAAAGCCATCCGGGCCGGGCGCACTGTTGGGGTTCATTGCGCACACGGCCGCGAACGCCTCTGCCTCCGTGAACTCTTGCTCCAATTCCAGTGCAGCCCGAGACTGGGAGCTGTAAATGGCATTCAGGTCGAAGTGCCACACTGGTTGGCACGCCAGGCCCATGAGGGGTCTGTAGTGGCTTGTGACGGCGGCTGTGACTGCATCGTGATCAGATAGTAGCTGTCCCTCGATCTCCAGGCTGTGGATTTGGTTCTTGCGTCTCCGTTGCGAAGCATGGGCATGATGGAAGGCAGTGTTGGCGTCCGCTTCCCTGATAGCCCGTTGCTTACTGCGTTGCTTCCTGTACGCCGCCCGCTTCGGAATTGCCCTTGAGAGGCGTTCCCGAGCAAGCTCCCGGACCTGAATTTTAGCACCAGACAGAGGTCTTCCCTCCTCAAGACAGTCGAGTATGAGAATTATAAATTTGCAGTTGGGGATCAGAGAGTGAGGCGCCCTGTTACGCCTTGCCCAGAGCCATGCCGCGCCGCGCACAGCCTTGAGCCCACTTACCAGACGAGCTGTCGCGTCACCACGCCGTTGCCTGCCATGCCAAAGAGGGGAGCACCGTGTCCAGGAAGCGAGGGTGTTTTAGCCAGGCGTTCTCGAATCTGAAAATGTGGCCGCGTGGAATTGTGGTGGAGACTGAGACGAGGAGAGTTTTGTGGTCGGAGGTGGGGCGGACAAGGGAGGTGAGAGAGGTGGAGGGAAAGACATTGGAGAAAGCGAGGTTGATGAAGGCTCTGTCTAGCCTAGCGAGAGTGGGGTTGGCTCTTTTGTTGGACCAGGTATAGAGGCAGTCGGATAGGGGGACCTCCATGGCCGCCATCTGATCAATCGCCAGGTTGAATGCGGAGCAGAGACGCTGGTCACCTGAGCGAGAGCTTTTAGCCATGACCCCTGGATACCTGGAAGGAGCTCAACTAGTTCGTCGAGGAAGGCTTGGGACTCTCGGTGATTGGATGGCGCGTAGACATTGGTGACAGTGATGGGGGTTGCGGTTGCAGTGGAGGTGAGGGAGAAGCGTTTAACCGTGGTGGATTCTAGGGCGAAGATCCCAGCATCCCATGCTGTGACGATCCCCCCGTGGGAGCCAGAAGCGTTTAGGCAGGTGAAGCTAGAGAGGGAGGGAGGGAGGAAGCCGGCGGCCTTTGGATTGGCCAGGTTGCGGAGTTTTGATTCCTGTAAGCAAGCAATGGAGGGGGAGGTAGAGGTAATAGCGTCACGAACCACCGTGCATTTGTCCGAATCACCTAGGCCCCGGACGTTCCAGGACACCACCGACCAAGTTTTACACGGGTTACTCATGACGCAACGACAACACACCAGTTTGACCACGACCATAACGAGCGACGACCACGACTGACACGCACGACATACAGACTGAAAGAAACGACACAACCACGAGCCCATCAGGGCAGACACTACTGATGGTAAAGCGGCAGCGATTGGGGGCCATGCCGCTGGCCCGGAACCTGATCTTCAGCTTCATTCTGCACCCGAGGACACCACACCCACGGAGGCCTTGTCCATGCATCCAAGCCCTGCAGCACGAGCAAGCTTCTTCAATGCCGGGATGGAGATCGGCAGCTTGGTCTTGGAGAGCATCTTGCCCTTGTGAACCTCATCCTGCACCTTCTTTGAGCAGGCCTGGAGTGAGTCCTTGACGGCAGCAGGCCTGGAGTGAGTCCTTGCAAATTAGTGATACCGAAACTACTATATTTGCTAAAGAGGTTCATCAGCTGAAACAAAATCCCCAGAACATGGCTACGGGCCCTCTGTTCCCGACCGCAGCCTCGACGCCACCCAAACTATCCGCCAAGTCATCTCGTACGTTGTTACAATAGGGATATTACATTTGCCCATATCTCTTTTGAGTTTGACTCAAATTAAACTCTATCATGAACCTCTAATGCAACTCAATTCAAACTGTACTGGTGTAACTAAAATGTAGGCATATTCCTTGCATCTGGCATAGAGAGACGTGCGTGCGTGCGACAGAGATCGAGAGTAGACGGTGAGAAGCCAAATACGCACGCGGATGATCGAGCCGGCGAGAGGAAGAGGCAACGTTTGACACGTACGCAGGAAGAGCAGCCCCCGTGATGTGGTAGTGGTACGTACACGTCATAGAAAGAACGCTCATTGGCTCGCTCAGTTTCGATGGTGATGTTTCTGTCTTGCTATTAGGCGGTGCCTATAGGCCTAGCAATCGATCTCATACATGTCCATGCAGGAGAAGATCGAGGTTAGCTGTACGTGTACTACTGTGCTTCCGATTCGATCCCGGCCTGTACTCAGAACAGGATCGAGGTCCACGAACTCCACACGATCGATCCTTAAATTAATAGTACTAGCCATTATACACGTACATTGTAGTGTCCTTAAATCGATCAATACATAGCCATCAGATACGTACACTGTAGTGTGGTACTGTGGTGTAGGTGCATGCAGCGTGTGCGTCTCTCTCACTGCACCTGCCGGCCGGATGAATGCGCTGCCGGCTGGCGGCGGCAAATTAAGTTACACTAATAATACTACTTCTACCATGTAATAATAACCAACTAAACCATGCATGGTCATAAGGTCATTGCATATAGCCGCCACCGATCGACGACGAGGCGACGACCGGTGCCCTGCGATTTCCTTGCCGCCGCGTTCTTCGCTGGCGTCAACATTTTTTTCCCCAAACGCAATACAATTGAACCGGCATCTTAAGATTAGCGAAATCGCCATCGACGAGAACTTTCGACACGACACATCGTCTGTACCCTGAAAGAACGAAGAACAGACATTTTGAATCGTGAAATAAATTCGGAGCACCCATACCAATTCGAAGACTTTGAACTCAATGATCAGATTAATACACTCAGTTCAGTTGCGTCAACGTATAGTAGCTTCGCTGCCACCTGAAGAAATGACCACCTCAACGGCTGAGGTATATATATAGTACCTACAGGCTACAGTAGTATATGTGGAAACGGACGGAGAGATACTAATTGAATTTGTATGCATGTTTACCGTGCCATCACTTTCCCGTGAGAAAATTTTGGGGACTCGTATGTACTGTGTTCTTATCGGATGATCCGGTAGGTGCAACAGAGGTCTTGTTCTTCCATTTGAGAAAAGGTGTTTTGCGACGACGCAGCTAGCTAGCAGTAGCACCATTATTTGCCATCTCCGCCAGTGACATGTAGTCGCCCTCACGCGGTAGCCCTTTAGCTTAGCTCCATTTGGTAGAGCTCTTTAGAAATGGTTTCAATCTAAAAGCCAAATAAGCAGAATCATGTTTTAGTAGTTTCCATTCTCTATAGAAAAATGTTTATTAAAACTTTATCTAAAGTCATTAGAAGTTGGAACCGAAGCCACACAAAAAGTCACGCCAAAAAAGCTCTCGTTGTCGAAGAAAAACGAGACGAAGTGAAAGAGAAAAGCTAACAATCACTCGGTTGTTTTGATGTAGCTAAACAACCGATTTTTGGGACGTTCGATCTGGGTTTGATGTCCACTGTATACCGTCAGATGAAGGCTCACTGGCAGGGAGATGGGACGTGAGTTGTCTGTGACACGTAAATGCATGGCTGTCAGGGCTCGTCTTTTTTTTTTCCAATCGTGAGTTCGTGACGACGTTTCCATCGCATGCAATCGTGTCAGCGTGTTTCGTCAATACTCGAGTTATGAACCATCCGGTTGCTAACGTCTAGTCTTTGTTGCTGTCACAAATGTGTTTAATTTTTATTTTTTCCTCTCTGATAAGTGGCTATAAATTTTTAGTGTATTGTTATTAATCTTAACAATCTTGCCTACTCCGCACATCTCTACGTTCGGTGACCATTTCGCCTTGTCCATCGTAAGAAATGGCAAGTTAATTAATTTTTTAGGGTTTCTCAATCTTTCGTTGATTTTATTAATTTGATATGTTTCCGAGTCTCCTAGCAACGCAGTGAAAGCCCCTGCAGCTGGGCCCTGCTGCCCCTGTACCATCGCCACCTGTGAAGTGGCCACATCACACTAACGTGTGTGGACAAGAAATTAGCAGGGGTTCAAAATTCTCAAATGGCACGACACGACGCCGCGCGCGCGCATTGTCTTGGTCGTGGAACACGCGCGGGGCATGCACTAACTTTTTTTTTTTTTTGAGAACTAATAACTAGTATAAAGAGGAGGAGGCACAGCGCTCTGCATGCAACAAGGCAGGTGAGCCGCTTAGCTTACTAGTAGCCATGCAACAAGGCGGCTCCATGGCGAATGGCACCGGCGCCCGCCGCCGTGTCGAGGTCATCTCCCGGCGCGTGGTCCACGCCGACCCGCCGCCGGCCCCGGCGGCGGAGCCGAGGACCATCCACCTCACGCCGTGGGACCTCCGGATGCTCAGCCTCGACTACATCCAGAAGGGCGTCCTCCTGCCCAAGCCCGACGATGACGAAGCCGCGCTCGTCGACTGCCTCGCGTCGTCGTTCGCCCGCGCGCTCGCCCGCTTCCACCCCTTCGCGGGGCGCCTGGCCGTCGACCAGACCGCCGCCGACACCGTCACCGTGTCGCTGCGCTGCACGGGCGAGGGCGCCGAGCTCGTCCACGCGGCGGCGCCTGGCGTCGCGGCCGCCGACGTCGCCGCGGCGCCCCACATCCCGCGCGACCTCGTGGCCGCCCTGTTCCCGCTCAACGGGCTGGCCAGCGCCGACGCCGCGTCGTCCGTGGACGACGGCGCGCCTCGGCGGGCGCCGCTGCTGGCCGCGCAGGTCACCGAGCTCGCCGACGCCGTCTTCGTCGGGGTGTCGCTCAACCACGCCGTCGGCGACGGCACCACCTTCTGGCACTTCGTCAACACGTGGTCGGGCCTGAGCTGGACCGGCGGAGAGGCGAGTGAACACACGCACCCGCACCCGCACCCGCTGCCGGTGCTCGAGCGGTGGTTCCTCGACACCTGCCCCGTGCCGGTGCCGCTGCCGTTCGCGAGGCTCGAGCACGCCGTCCGGCGGTACGAGCGCCGCCCGGAGCTGCGCGAGTGCTTCTTCCACTTCTCCGCGGAGAGCGTGAGGAGGCTCAAGGCTACGGCGAACGCCGAGGTGCGCGCTCGCTCCGACGAGGACATGGCGGCCACCACCATCTCCTCGCTGCAGGCCCTGCTCGCGCACCTCTGGCGGGCTGTGTGCCGGGCCCGGCGCCTGGTGTCGTCGCAGGAGACCGCGTACGTGCTGCTCGTCGGGTGCCGGGGGAGGGTGAAGGGAATCCCACCGGCGGGTTACGTCGGCAACGCCGTGGTGCCGTGCAAGGTGGCGTCGACCGCCGGCGAGGTCCAGGAGAGGGGGCTGGGCTGGGCTGGGCGGCGCGGCAGCTGAACCGCGCCGTCGCGTCGTTCGACGAGGCGGCGCTGCTCGGGGACTCCGTCAAGCGCTGGGTGCGCGAGCCGCGGCTGGCGTACAACACCGACATGCTGACCGTGAGCAACGACTTCGGGTGGGGCGGCAACAAGCTGGACGGCAAGACCTCCGTCTTCGAGGGCCGTGGAGGTGTGCTTCGCTCCCGACACGCTTGCGAGGATCCTCGACGACGCCGAGTTCATGGACGCGGTGACCGCGCCGTGACCGTGAGTCCGTGACCTCACTGTCGTCTACGGCCGCGGGGGCTTGTAAGCATCGATCATGAACAAATAAAGGAGAACGCGGGAACTTTCTAACAATGTGCTTTCGTGTGTGGCGTTCATATAAATGAAAAAAAAAAAGACATGGACGCCAGTACCTACTATGGCGTTATATACGATATATATTGAGTGAGGAGTGTAAAAAATACGCTTAAACTCGATCAAAAATAGAAATTAATCGAATTATACACACCCTAACTCTTTACAACGAGCAAATTACAACATGACCATTTGAAAGTAGTGGGGCTTGACAAAAGGCAGCTAGCAAGGGGCGCTTAGCTTCTTCCCATACATGGACATAACGTGGCATGGCCCCGTATGTCAGAATTTACCTCAGCAAATACATGACAGCAAAAACGCGTGAAAGCTTCTTCCCATACATGACTACATCTCTCTGTCCTCCACATCGCCATTGTCGGCTCACCCCCACCCTCAGCGCATGGCGGTGTCTAGAGGTGCTTGGAGGCGATGACAACATTCAGGCAACGGAGAACCTAGGTGTTGAGAAATCAATGGGGGCCAAATTTAAGATTTGGTGTTGACTGTTGAGAAATCAATGGGGGGCAAATTTAGGATTTGGTGGCTGATTTACATATTTTAGATGAGGATGTGATTTCTTCGGAGAGTACTAAAAATATAGTGTTTTCTATATGATCTACTTAGGATCATATGACTAGCTTTGACACAAGGCCTTCTTACAATCATACTTGGAGGGACAAAATTTCTCATGAGATCAAACTTTTGTATATGTGGCTGGCTGAGAATAAGATGTCCTTGCTAAGAATGACTTGTTTCGTAGGAATTGACATACAAAATGTTTCCTTTTATTATCAAGATGAATCAGTGGCCCATCTATCTATTTATTTTTTATTGTCCTACAAGCCATGTAGTTTGCAATGTGGTTGCTTACTGTCTATGAGCAACAAATAGACCTGCTTGTTTGAATTAACACTGGTGTTGGATTCATAAAATCTTACTAAATGATAAGTCCGAAACCTTGGGATGGCACCTATTTTTGGGCATTTATGGAAAGAAAAAAGTGGAAATTTTGTGTTCGACTCTAAATTTATGCAATGTACCCCTTAATAGATTCTGTTTTTTCGTCTCTCCACATACAAACCGAGTTTTAAATTTTGTGAGGTGATATAGTTGGTGTCATAACTTACAATAGGAAATATATTATAGATTTTTGATACAGTTTAAGTGAGGTTAATTTGTTATTGAATGTCTAATCTATGAAAAACAATGATTAAAAACCATCATTTATTTTCTTGCATAAGATATGATGTCCTTTATCACTCAATAAAATTTGAAAATGGAGAAAAAAAGATAAATTTTGGTAAGGGGTAGATCGAATCGACTGAAATAGTTAGAGAGGTCATTTGAACACATAATTAGTTTGAAGGGTTACCTGGATGAAGTGAGGGAGTAATTCAAAAAAAAACTTTGTGAAAGACGGAAGAAACATGCTCTGAGAAGATAATAATTCAGTGTCCCAAGGAAATAGTGTGATATGAATGTTCTTTACTATGCTGATTGTGGACAAGGAAGCCAAGGGTGGAAAGGAATCTAACCAGCAGGATGAAGATTGCAAGTGGTCTGCTTAATTGTTGTACTCTTTTACGTCAGTTGTTTGTGGTTGAAGACTTAAACTTATGTTTGGGGTTGATGGAGTTTTATTGGCAGGAGCGTTCTATAGGTCTGACTCGGTCTGATTACAAAGCCACCCAGAGACTGCAAAAGGGTATCCAAATAGATCAACTGAAATCATACAAACACACCCCCAGTATCCATATCGAACTACAATACACTAGAACCTGTTTGCCTAAACGGCTGTTTAGTCCGTTTAAACACCGTTTAAATGCTAAACAGTGGATGACCGTTTCCGTTTAATTGGTCATTTACACCGTTTAAACCCGTTTAAACGGCCGTTTAGTACCGAATAATGGCTAAACAGTAGGTGACCGACTGTTTACCGTTTACCGTTTAGGCTAACACTGTCCAAAACCTTTGTGACCTCACCTAGGACTATATAGAAAAGGGGCAGAGGTAGCCAACAGCCAAGTGATGAGATTGATAGTCATAGGTCATGAACAGAACACAACAGAGCGCAAGGCTATGACTACTTTCGTCTACCTACAGAATATATGGCTAGACAGTTCTATTGCAAACCATAGCCATATACATAAAGATCCCAATAGGACATAGGGTCTTACTCTACATCCGAGGCCCGAACCTATATGTACAATGCACCGTGTTCTAGCTGTTGTGCATATCTTTAGATTATTTGGCTTTGCTCAATTAACTAAATTCAAGGCCTATTTATTTATTGCTGAGAGTTTCATCCCATGTGGAAAATCAATTTGACACATTGTATGCTGAGAACACCACATACCAAGAGAAAGTTCTCAAAGAACAAAGAAATGTTATGTCGAGAGAGAACAAAGAAATGTCCTGGAAGAACAAAGAAATGTTCTGCAAGAAGAAGAAAAAGTTCTAACTTGGTTTCTCTGTCATCATCCACTTGTTGGAAGCTTTGATAGTTGGTGGTGGTAATTCATTAGCGGTGGTAACTGATGTATTAATTCAGTGATAACTGATTTATTGATTCAGTGGTAATTGGCGTTAGTTACAAGAATAAATGTGCAAGATCAGTTACTTGTGTCCTTTGGTTCTTCCCATCTGGTATATATGAGGCCATTGGTTCCTCATCTCTCCTACTGCTATGTGAAAAAACACTGTTGAGTACCATGGTGTGTAAATTATTGAAATCTTTATATGGCCTGAAACAAGCACCTAAGCAATGGCATAAAAAGTTTGACAAAACTTTAACATCTATCGGCTTTGTTCTGAATGAAGGTGATAAATGTGTGTACTATCGATATGGTGGGGGTCCAAGGAGTGATCTTGTGTCTATATGTTGCCGATATACTGATCTTTGGCACTAACCTTGATGTGATCAAGGAAGTGAAGGACTTTTTGTCCACTCATTTTGAGATGAAAGATTTAGGAGAAGCAGATGTTATTCTTAACATCAAGCTACAGAGAGAAGGCATTTGTGGGATTACACTTGTGCAATCCCATTATGTGGAAAAGGTTTTAAATCGCTTTGGGTTTAGTGACTGTGAACCTACTCTTACGCCTTATGACACTAGTGTGCTATTGAAAAAAAAATCAGAGACTAGCAGGGATCAATGGAAATACTCCCAAATAATTGGTTTACTCATGTATTTAGCGAGCGCTTACGAGGCCTGGTATCTTATTTGCTGTGAGCAAGCTGAGTCGGTTTGTGTCAAATTTGGGAGATGATCATTAGCGTGCTCTTGAGAGAGTTTTGTGCTATCTAAAAGGAACCATGAGTGTGACATTCACTATACCTGGTACCCGAGGGTTATTGTGATACAAACTCGATATCTGATGCTGATGAGATATACGCCACAAATGGATATGTGTTCTTACTTGGAGGTGGCACTGTTTAATGGAAGTTTTGCAAGCAGACCATCTTAACGAGGTCAACAATGGAAGTAGAACTCACAGCATTGGACACCGCCTCAGTTGAGGCTGAGTGGCTTCTAGAACTCCTTATGGATTTACTGGTGGTTGAAAAAACTATACCGGCTATCTCTATGAACCGTGACAATCAGACAGTGGTAGTCAAAGTGAACAGTGTCAAGGATAAACTGAAATCTTCTAGGCATGTACAGAGGCGTTTGAAGTTTCTCAGAAAATTGAGAAACTCCAGAGTGACAACGGTGGACTATGTCCACACGTCTAAAAATCTAGGAGATCAGTTCACTAGGGGTTTGTCATGTAAAGTGATAGTTAGTGCATAGAGTGAGATGGGCGTGAGATCCACATGAAGTCTACCACAGTGGTAAACTATTCTAAGTGATCAATCCCATGAATTAGAATGGTGAAACAAGCTGGTGATAGACTGTGAGGAAAGACCCTTAACAAGGTCCATGTCAGATGCACATCTTTCCTTTTCTGTAAGGTAGGATGGTTTTTACCTTAATGTTTTCCAAGTGGCTTATTGCAGCAAAGATATTGTCCTACAAAATATATTTTGAGGAACACACCTATATGAGTTTAACTCCTACTAGCCACCATTTATGAGAAATGGGCTTTTCTCAATTAACTAAATTTAAGGTCTATTTATTTATTGCTGGGAGTTTCATCCTATTTAAGGTCGACCGGGGGTGCGAGGGCGGAGCCCCTGCGGTACGGATTAGGGTTTGCTATATAATCCTCTTGTAAGCCGTCGGAAAATATACGGCGTTTTGTAAACACTCCACGAAAATAGTAGAAGTTGTGGCTGGCTGGTGCCCGTGGTTTTTCCTTTCGCCTTGGAGGGTTTTCCACGTTAAATCCTTGTGTGTCTGTGATTGGTTTTGATCTTTCTCACTGCGTTTATCTCGTGCCGATCTCTAACAAGTGGTACCAGAGCTTTGGTTATCAGATTCAGGAGTCGACATGCCGTCGGTGAAGTATGATCTACCGTTGTTGGATTGGAACACTAGGTTTTCATTGTGGCAAGTCAAGATGCGGCCAGTGCTGTCACATGCCTATCTAGATGATGCTCTAGAAGGTTTTGGGAAGAAGGACGTCAAGGCATGGACTGATGAGGAGAAGCGCAAGGATTGTAAGGCGTTGTCACATATTCATCTTCATCTATCCAACAATATCTTGCAGGAGGTGTTGGCGGAGAAGTCCGCCGCTACGTTGTGGCTGAAGCTGGAATCGATGTACATGTCAAAAGATCTAACCAACAAGATGCACATGAAGATGAAGTTGTTCACGCACAAACTGCAGGAAGGAGGTTCGGTCTTGAATCAAGTAGCGTCCTTTAGGAGATAGTTGCTGATCTCCAGTCAATGGAGGTATCTTACGGGGATGAGGATTTAGGTCTTCTTCTTTTATGCTCGCTTCCTAGTTCCTTTGCCAATTTCTGAGATACAATTTTATATAGTCATGATGAACTAGCATTGCATGAAGTATGTGAGGCTCTTGCACAGAAAGAGAAGATGAAACAGATAGTTCACTCGGAAGAATCCACCTCCAATGGAGAGGCATTGCCTACTAGGGGCAGGGAGGAGCAGACAAATACAAAGTTTGGAAACAGAGGCAAAAGCCAGGGTGAAAGAGGACGTTCTAAGTCCTGAAACAAGAATAAGTTCTGTAAGTACTGCTAGAAAACAAACCATGTGATCGAGGATTGTTGGAAACTGCAAAATAAAGAAAAAAGGAATGGTAATAACCGATCCAAGAAATCAGAAGATGATGGTAAGGCCTCTATTGCGTCCAGTGATAATTCTGATAATGGTGATGTTCTTATTGCTTTTGCTGGTTGTGCCTCAATGAATTCTGAATGGTTACTTGATTTTGTTTGCTCATATCATGTTTGCATTAATAAAGATTGGTTTAGTACCTATGAGCCTATGCAGAATGGTGGTTTGCTGTGGATGGGAGATAATACTCCATGTGAGGTCATCTGCATTGGATCCGTCAAGATCAGAACACACGATGGCATGACACGCACGTTGACTGATGTGAGGCACGTTCCAAATATGTTCATAAATCTCATCTCTTTGAGTACTCTTGATAATAAGGGTTACAAGTACTCCGCTGGAGGTGGAGTTTTGAAGGTATCCAAAGGTTCTCTTGTTATCATGAATGGAGTTATGAAATCTACTAATTTATACATTCTTTGTGGTGATACTATTACTGGCACCGCTGCTGTTATTTCCGCGGCTTCTTCTGTTACATCTGATAAGTTTAGTGATTCTAAGCTTTGGCACATGTGCCTTGGACACATGAGTCAGCTTGGTTTGGCAAGCAAAAGAGGACTGTTGAAGGGATACAACAATGATGAGATGGAGTTCTATGAACACTGTGTGTTTGGTAAGCATAAGCGGGTAAAATTCAATACTTCTGTTCATACAACCGAAGGCATACTAGATTATGTGCATGCTGATTTGTCGGGGCCTTCTTGGAAGCACTCACTTGGTGGTTGCCGTTATATGCTTACTATTATTGATGATTACTCCAGAATGGTGTTCCCTTATTTTCTAAAACATAAATATGATGCATTTGATGCTTTTAAGGCTTGGAAGGCTATGGTAGAAAAGCAAACCGAGAGAAAGGTAAATGTTTTGCGTACTGATAATGGTATGGAATTTTGTTCCCATGAATTTAACCTTTTCTGCAGAAAAGAGGGCATTGTCAGGCACCACACCATTCCGCATACTCCACAGCAGAACGGTGACGCAAAAAGGATGAACAGGACCATTATCTCAAAGGCACGTTATATGTTGTCCAATGCTAATATGGGCAGACGGTTTTGGGCCGAGGCTGCTAACACAGCATGTTACTTGATTAATCGGCACCTTCCATCGCCATTGATAAGAAAACACCCATGGAGGTATGGTTTGGTAGTCCCTTGGCTAAAAGTTTTTGGTTGCACTGCATATGCACATGGACAATGGTAAATTAGAACCTAGAGCAGCAAAGTGTGTTTTTTTGGGTTATGGTTTAGGGGTAAAGGGATGTAAGCTGTGAAACCCTGAAACTAAAAAGAGCATGTTGAGTAGAAGCGTGGTTTTCAATGAATCTGAAATGTATTATGCTAACCGTGCTACTAATGCTCATGATAATGTGCCACAGAAAGTCAGTGTGACCATGTAACTTATGATGATATTGGCACCCAGGATACACAGGTTCTTGATGCTGATTCACCTGCTATTGTGCACTCTCCTCCTGTTTTGCAATCTACACAGCCTATGGTAGTTGATAGGCCCGTGAGGGCTCGGAAGCCGGTGAGAAGGTTGATTGAAGAATGCAATGTCAGTTTTGCTTTGAGTTGTGCTGAGGAGATTGATTGCAGTACTGAGCCATCCACCTACACTGAAGCTATGGTTTCTGGTGATTGTGAGAAGTGGATGTTTGCTATGCAAGAGGAGATGCAGTCGCTTGAGAAAAATGGCACTTGAGACATTGTTCGCTTGCCTGCAGGGAAGAAGGCAGTACGCTGCAAATGGATTTTTAAAAGAAAGGAAGGTTCTTCTCCTAGCAAGGCTTCCAGATTTGAAGCAAGGTTAGTTGCCAAAGGTTTCAGTCAAATACCAGGTATTGATTACAATGATGTGTTTTCTCCGGTTGTAAAGCATAGTTTTATTCGTGCTTTTCTTGATATTGTTGCTATGCATAATCTTGAGCTTGAGCAGTTAGATGTGAAAACTGCTTTCTTGCATGGTGATTTGGAGGAGATTTACATGGATTAGCCTGAGGGCTTCATTGTGCGTGGTAAGAAAAACTTTGTATGCAAATTGAAGAAATCAATGTATGGTTTGAAGCAGTCACCTAGACAGTGGTATAAGAAGTTTGATTCCTTTATGATTGCTAATGGTTTTAAAAGATCCCTTTATGATAGCTGTGTCTACATTAAATTTGTTGATGGGTCACCTATATACTTGTTGTTATATGTTGATGACATGTTGATTGCTGCCAAGAGAAAGATTGATATCGCTAACTTAAAGGCACAGTTAAGTAGCGAGTTTGAGATAAAGGACCTTGGTGCTGCTAAGAAAATTCTCGGCATGGAGATTAGTAGAGACAGAAAATCTGGTTTGCTATTTCATAGTCAGCACAGTTATATTCAGAAAGTCCTCCGTCGTTTTAATATGCATGATTCAAAACTAGTAAGTACTCCCATTGCACCTCATTTCAAGTTATCATCTTCTTAGTGTCCTAGCACAGATTCAAAATTTGAGTACATGTCAAAAGTTCCATATTCTAGTGTTGTTGGTTCTTTGTTGTATGCCATGGTTTGTTCACATCTAGATTTGTCTTATGCTATGAATTTGGTCAGTAGATACATGGCTAATCCTGGTAAAGAACATTGGAATGCTGCGAAGTGGATTTTCAGGTATTTGCGGGGTACGTCTGATGCTTACATGCAGTTTGGCAAAACCAGAGAGGGACTTGTGGGCTACGTTGATTCAGATTATGCTGCTGATTTAGACAACAGAAGATCACTGATAGGTTATGTATTCACTATTGGAGGATGTGCTGTCAGTTGGAGGGCTTGTCTATAGCCTACAGTTGCTTTATCAACCACTAAGACTGAGTTTATTGCAGTTTGTGATGCTTGCAAAGAAGCTGTTTGGTTGAAAGGTCTATATGCTGAATTTTCTGGAGATACATCTTGCATTAATTTGTTTTGTAACAGTCAGAGTGCTATCCACCTTACAAAAGATCAAATGTTTCATGAGAGAACAAAGCACATTGATGTCGAATACCATTATGCTCGTGAAGTTGTTGCAGAGGGCAAATTAAAGGTATGCAAGATTAGTACTCATGATAATCTAGCAGATATGATGACTAAGCCTATTTCTGTTGCTAAGGTTGAGCTTTGCTCAAGCTTAGTTGGTGTGACCGTGTAGCCCTAGTGGCTGTTTTGGCACCAGTAGTTGTTCCTTTGATTTGTTTCAGGATGGTGTTTACATGTTACATGCTACAAGATGGAATTTGTCTCAAGGTGTAGATTGTTAAATTGTGATCCAAATTCCTATGAGGCGGCCAAGTTGGGGAGTGTAGCGGAGGCCCGTCGCTGGAGGCTTGTTTACCTTAATGTTTTCCAAGTGGCTTATTGCAGCAAAGATATTGTCCTACAGAATATATTTTGAGGAACACACCTATATCAGTTTAACTCCTAGTCACCATTTATGAGAAATGGGCTTTGCTCAATTAACTAAATTTAAGGTCTATTTATTTATTGGTAGGAGTTTCATCCCATTTAAGGTCGACCGGGGGTGCGGGGGCGGAGCCATCCCATGGATTAGGGTTTGCTATATAATCCTCTTATAAGCCGCCAGAAAACATACGACGTTTTGTAAACACTCCACGAAAATAGTAGAAGTTATGGCTGGCTGGTGCCCATGGTTTTTCCCTTCGCCTTGGAGGGTTTTCCACGTTAAATCCTTGTGTCTCTGTGATTGGTTTTGATCTTTCTCACCGCGTTTATCTCATGCCAATCTCTAACAGGCTGCACTCGAGTAAAAGTTTGGTGTTTCTGATGCCGATAGTAAGCTGTACATCATGGAGCAGTTGTACAACTATAAAATGGTTGATAACCGTTCTGTTATTGAACAAGCTCATGAAATACATGCACTGGCTAAGAAACTCGAATAGTTTCCATGTGAGTTGCCTGACAAGTTTTTGGCCAGCGGTATTATCGCTAAGGTGCCACCTTCTTGGAGGGATTTTGCTACTTCTCTAAAACACAAGAGACAACGGTTTAGCGTGGCTAAACTGATTGGATCTCTAGAAGTTTAGGGGAAAGCGAGAGCAAAAGACTCGCCTTGAAAAGGATTTGAGTCCTCTAGTGTCAATATGGTAGTGCCAATATGGTATAGAAGGAAAATTCTAGTGCTCCCAGTAACAACAGAAAAAAAGAAGAACAAGCAGAAGAACCTTACAAAGCGGCGGCACCGCAGGCGGCACACATGAACGAGCCCGGCGACTGCTATCGCTTTCGCAGCTGCAGCAGCAGACCGGTTCCTCTTAAATTAGCCACATGTATTAGAATATAATTCTGGAAGTTTGCTTGATTGGAGTTTTGTGCATCAAAATAATCATATGCATTGATTAGTGTTCTCGGCACTTCTTAGATGGGTATTATAACTATTAACGATCAAGGACTTCATGGCTTTCTCGTAAAAAAATGGCTTATTGTGATTTCACAACTTGCCAAATCATGTTTAAACCAATGGCTCAAAGTAATATATCTTGGAGTTGTTCTTTTGCTGTCACTCAGTAAGAGTTAGAAAAAAAATCAAAATATAATGCAGGGTCATTTTTCATGGTCTTAAAAAAATTAATAGTTGATATTTTGTACTTGTCAAAACACTTGATATGAGACTGACTCCAACATCTATGCAAAGGAGCTGGCATATGCATTTTGTGTCTCCCCAGGTACCGTTAACAATAGTATATATTCTATGTAAATTTTAAAAATATTGATGGTGATTGAACCTTATGAGAAATTATAGTGTTAGGCATTTTGTTCAGACTTCGGAGCCATATACTACCTCCGCGTGTTTGACCTTTCCTACAACCAAAATGACTTTCAAGCGGTACTAATTAACTGTCTGAAACGTCAAACAATTACGATCAGAGGGAGTATATTTTGTCATTGTCGACATCTTACTGAATTAGCTAGCAACAAGTTACCGGGGGCCTTTGAATCGACAAATGTATGTCAAATTGTGGTTGTCTAGCAGCATCCAGAGAAGACAACTTTTTGCTACCGGAAGTAAGTTACCATGCAATTCACTATCTGTATATGCATGCTGGATCTATTAGGAAAGGAATGAATGGCTAGACATGATTGACTCTGTTCTAATTTCATTGTCCGTTATTATTTGTGCAGCAACCAGCAAGCTCTAGAAACAAGTTGACAAAATGATGACATTGAGAAGGGGTTTGGCCTGGCAAGGTTTTCAGTTCATCCTTTGAAGTCTCCAACATCAAATAACTGCATGCTGCGGAGGTCTGCCCACAGTCTGCCAAAAAGCAAAGCTGATGGTTGTCTACTATTTTTCATCTGCCATGGTTATTTTCTAAAGTTTTTATATCTTATAATGATGTATAACTTTATTCCCCTGATCCTTCTACAGAGCATGAATGGATTAATTGGGTGAGTTAGAATATATGTCCTTACATGGATCAATCTTTGTATCTATCACCCGCTGACCAAGAGGATAATTACTTTAATCTGATTTTATTTGTGTTCTTCATAGAATGCATGTTAGTGCATTTGTGCTTCATGATCTCGAAAAAGAACTTACATTGGTTTGATTGATATATGTTGAGTGTGATTGAAGCATCTGGTCTAATTTTAGTTGGTGCCTATATTTATTTTTAGTATCGTCTATTATTTAGTACAAGAACAAGCAGTAATTTAGTTTGGAAACTATACCTTCAAATCAAGCAGTGAATCTTCAGTTGTTTTAGTGGATTGATATTAATTGTTTTAATGGCTTCGGTATTCTTGTTTTCATTAAGACATCAAAAGATTGTACTCGCTTCAGGAATAGCTAAGCCAATTCACAAACTACGTTGGTATTGCTGTTAGAATTGGTGCGGGCGCGTCAATGCCGTCTGATGATATGTCTGTTGTAGCTAATGTGTCAAGTTGTTCATACATCTCAAACGGAATATGAGCTCTCTTGTATGGATATATATTGTACGCCGATGGGATTACATCCTCAGATGGGCTAGCATCAACAGAATTCTCTTTCCCTCTGCCGCCTCTGCTATCTTTAGTTGTACTGGGTGTTGATGACCCCGATCGACAAGGGACCTTACGAAGGTAGTTCTTTTGTCACTTGATAAAGGCAATGTTAATCTGCTATCACCTGTCTCCAGTGTGTAATAAAATCAAATTGGTTCCTTTTTAATGTACTCCAGCATGTAATAAAATCAAAATGTTTCCTTTTTTATGTATGGGCATGAGGTGATGTAGTATCTTGGGATGAAAACCTACATGCATGTTTAGCATGTCATCCTTATACTAATACTATAGGTTCAATCCTTAATTTCTTTTGGGATCTCAACTGAAAAATATCGAATAATGAGGGCTGATATTTGTCTTTATTTTTAGGTCCATGCTCAAGGTATTAAGCCATGTGGCATTTTTACTAGTCTACACTATAAAAGTGTGAGTTAAAGCAAAATCTTTTTTACGTAAATTAATTCCAATATACCACTCACGTTGATCTTACTGCGGAGGCCAAAAACAGTTGGAAAAAAGGCGGAAAGAGTGAATATCGACAGAAAGAAAATGTTTCCGTCGTTTTGTGCTTACTTTTTTTCACCGCGTCTTGGAACATACCCGCCCGTTGTACCCACGCTGCCTCCGTAATAGTTTTTGGAAACTGGCCGCGTCGTCGACCCCAACCCTCGCCTCGCCGAAACCCAAGCCTTCCACATCCGCCGCCGCCTCACCCTCGCCCCGCACCCCTCTCCCTCTCCAGCGCCACCGCGACCCAGTCCTCGATCCCGCCGGCCGTGCGCTACCGTGGCTCCGCCCCCCTCTCTCTCCCCTGCGCCGCAGCCCCGTCCTGGCGCCGTACCAGCACGCCAGCCTCGCGGAGGAGCACAATGCCTCAGCCCGATGTGGCGATGTGCAGCCGCCGCCGCGGGGGAGCCGCTGCGCACGAGAGCGTTGGTGTCCCGCTCCGCCCCAGAGACGCTCCATGTGGGCCTCCTGGCCGGCTTCCGCCGGAGCACCGTCGGCCCCCGCCGTTCTCGCTTGAGCCGTCATCCTACTTCGCGTTCATCCTTGCGTCCGTCACTATCAACGATAGCATAGCACTATCCTTCAGTCTTATGCTGCTTCTCACACTCCAACGATAGCATAGCACAGCCTCAATCTCCGATCTCTACTTCAGTGTGTACCTATGCAGTGCGTGAGCAGCTGCTGGTGTAGCCTCGGACCTTATGCATCTACAGAGCAGTGCCTAATGATAGGGTGAGGTAGCAGTACGACTGCAAGGTGATTTGGTCTTGTAGGTCCATGATGTTTCATGAATATTGTTGTTTTGATTCATAGAGGTTCATAACGAGAACTGTTGTTATAAGATGTGGTGGTTTTTGATTGGTGCCATATGTGTGGAGAAAAAAGAATTACCTTGGTTTCACCTGCTGGTATTTTATTTTATAATTTATGGAAATGTGTTGATTTGCAATGAAGGGGTCTGCTAACACATGATCATAGGATCTTTAGAGAAACAAACATGTATTGGTGTAGTTCCTCCTAAGATCTGCTACTGCCCAAGGCCCCTACCACCATGCATTGGTGAGATCAGGTGCCAAATAAATTTATATGTCAACGGTGTAAAACCTTAGCCACCGTTTATTTTTTTCCAGCAATTTGCCTTGTCCTATCAATTATTCAATTTATCTGGTTGATGTTCCGTCTACATTCCTGCATTTGGGGCTAAAGTCATTGGGTAATTTAGCTTTCCTACATTTGGGTATTTAGCAAATCTAGGATTTTCTCTGCTGCTTGGACTGCCCTTATATTCTCTTGATTTGTGCTCCCTACTAAGGTCAGTTACATCCTTGCTGCTTTGCCTATAGCCCTATACACTCTTTTTTCAGGCTCAGTACTAATGAGAGAGGACTGATTTTCTATTGATTGGATCTGTTAACAGTCCTGACATTGGAAACTCAGTTCATTCAAAGTTAGACTTACGGTTTCCATTTGCATTCAGGAAATGGGTGTTTAAACAGTCTAAATGAGTTCTTTTGGTCCTCTAATGATATACAGGTGAGTTGCACAAAGATATCTTGAGGTCACAATGCACCAACGGGGACAGTTTGTACCAAGGGATTTTCTGCCATGGTCCCTGCTTGTTTAGGTCTGTGTCTCACCATTGTGGCCTGTTTTCTCTCTTTTCAAGATGAATGACATGGATACACATACATTCTTTTGTCTCACAATGCCCTTGAAGGTCTAACCCTTTTATATTTCTTTTGAGTAGCTCATCTTTTGAGCAAAGGCACACAGTTTCCTGCTGGTTGCATTTTTAAAAAGAGCGAACCAATTGTTGTGCATCTTCTAAATGGTGCCTTCTACTATTTTGTTTTCTTTTACTGTATTGATTTCTTAATTTATCCTTTATTTGAGTTCTCCTTTTTTAAGAGTGGTCCCAGTACGGTGTAGATATGTTCCTTAGTATTTGTTATGCTTTCTAATTTTGGTGTTAATTTCACTTTGCCGTTTGTTCAGCCTATTATTTTATTAGATGAATTCTGTGGTAAACAAATGCACACTTATACCTGAGTTATCTCTCGTCTACATTTACAGATAAAACAGAATTCTTGACTCATGTCCTACCTATATATCCCAGAATAGATGTTGCCATAGCACGAGGCATAAACATTCATTCCAAGTTTGATTTGTTTACCTTCAGGTTTCTCATGATGCCATGACACTTGGAGACTTCCATGCTTGACCAGTACAGATGCCATGAGAGGATCGAGAATTGGCCTAATCAAATCAAGAAAACAGGTGTCTGAATGGTGAGTTCGACTGAAGTTTTCTGAAACAAAGGATGCCAGTTTGTATTATGGCAACACTTTCCTATTTGTTTTCTTATTGTCTATGACATAATTATATTTCTTGTGATAAGTAGTGTTTAATATAGAAACTTAAATACAGTCAGCATTAATTCAATGCGTTAAGGGCATTGACATGATATTCACTACCGTTCCCCAATCCGTTAAGGGCATTGACATGCGTTAAGGGCATTAATTCAATGCTGTTCTCTATACACACAGCATAATAATAATTTAAATTTATTGATTTGTTTCAAGGTTTTACAACAACTGCATAGGTCGTTAGTTATTTAGACATGGATTTTCTTCCATATGCAATTAACCAATACTACATCATGGTTATCAACCAGTATAATTTCTATCAATGACAAAGGAATACATATATGCATGGATAGATACTTGGGAAATAGTACTGTGATTAAGGTTTCAATTTGTAAAAAAAAATGCTTCATGAATATGTAGTTGTTGGGTCTGGTTCCATTCTGCTGATTGAAAACATTAGTTCAGTAAGCATTCTCCCTCTTGCGTGAGTTTCAGAAGTCAGACTGCTTAGGTTTTTAGATCACTATACTATACTGCTAAGTGCTGATACATGTGCACTCTGACTAGATGTTATTAAACATTAGCTTCACCCAACTTAAGAAAAAAATAGCTACCAGATACAACCACACTTCAGTGGCATAGATTGTCTTATCTTTGATGGATCGCATTACTGATAATCCAAAGATTGATTTCTGAAATGATTGTTTAGCATGCTACATCATGTCTCCTCTCTAGATCAAATGAAGGTGTGCATGAGGCTCATGTCTCCTCTATAGATCAAATGAAGGTGTGCATGAGGCTGTTTCAAATATGGTTTAACTTAATGTCGAGCAGAATTTTCTACAAACCTCAGGTTAGTACAATTGATTCATGTGTCAATGAATTGTAATAATTTTCTCCAGCCTGCTAACTTTCTTAATAATAAGATATATACGATTTGAGCTTGGCTTACCACCACCTCTTGCATATTAAGAGTTCAGCAAGCTAACTAATCACTAAAACATTGTTTTTAATTAGCCGAGTTAGAGAAAAAATAGCCTGCAATCTGGTGTAGACCACTACTAATTAATTGATACACGTAAGCTTTTTTTAACTAGAAGGTAAGGAAAGTCTCCATCCTTTTTTATTCGATTCTTTTAGTTCAAAAATAATAGGCGACAAATATTCGAGAACGGTGGTAGTGAGAAGTGAGTTTTTCCGTTATGTGTTATCATTTGTTCTATAGGTGATTGTTGTCAAAAGGGAGCGGCAAATGCTCGTGAAAATACACATTGGAAAGGGAGCAACCAAAGAGCTCAGATTCAATCATATATCTTTTGGATGGTAAGCCTAACTTCTGTTGTATTATCTCAGTACCGAAGTGTTGTCCAAACTGCTGGTGCTAGAGCTGTACATGTGTTCATTCTTGCTGCCAGTGTACAGATTTATATCTAGACATGTTAACCAGTATAGCTTTTTAGCAAAGACCACAAAGACTAACGGGCAAGAGTCTATTGCTATGGGCAGGTAGAAATGTATTGAGCAGAATTTAAATAGAGTGGATAATTACCAAATTAGTATATCCTGCTCTTCATCTTATACGATGGGACAAGGGAATTATCACCATGCATCGGTCATTCTATTTTCCTTAATTTTTGCTGCCTAAACTTAAGTGATATTGGGGAACCATGACATTAACAATTGTGTATTAGCCTACTGTTTTCTAAATAACAGTGCGGGCAAAATGGTTTCCTGGTCTGAAACAACGTACATAGTGGTGCCCATGTCTGAGTATGTTTTAGAATACATGTGAGTTGGAGTGTTGTTTAACCTTTTATTCTTGTATGTGATATTCAATAATTTTCCTACTCTGATATAATGTACTTTGGCACTTCTCATTGGATGCTTAGGAAGAAGACGTTCACCGATGATTAAATTCCACTTTGTATCTTTTCTGGATAGAGAATATTGATCAGTGGGGTCATTCAAAACCTGACCCTTTTTGGTTTTGGATTGGTCCAGGCAATGATGCCTGATGATATGAAATGTTAATCAGTGCATGTTCTGTTTGATCTTTAGTGCAGAGAGACAGGAGTATTATTTTTTTGAACCAGAATGTGTATGATCCATGCGCTGGTGTTACTTGGTCCAATCAGATGTAATTTTCACCTATATTTAACTAACTTTATTTGTTCCCTGACAACTGTACATGATGATGATTCTGAAAAGCTATGAAATAATTTTCAAATGAGACTTTTTGGTGATGGTACTTACGCTGATAGGCTGCCATAGCATCCCTTTTAATTTACTTGCTTGTAAGAGTCATCCCCTCATATCAGAGGTCAATGTTTACTCCTCATGCTTTACCCACCTATATGCATGATGTGCTGCCATGAAGTAGGCTTTGCAATTTTCATTTGGTGCTAGACATATTGGCATTGCTGAGTCTCGGTCATTATTTGATGGATATCATCTCTATTGTTAGAACTTACACTCAAAGCACGGTGCTCTCTCGACAATAATTAAATCACTATTGCCTTCTCCGATTGTGATTGTATTTGTTGTGCTGACCTGTTTCTACAGGACCTGCCATAGGATCTACTGTGAAGAGCTATTAGTGAGGAGTGTTGATGGTGATGAGAATACAATTATTGAAAAGCTTTGCTCTGGCTGAACCACCCTTGTTGCTGATATGTGAGCTGTAAATCACATCCCCATTTATTGTAATATAACATAACAATGTCAAGGGTAATATAACATAACAATGTCCACGAACTCCACACGATCGATCCTTAAATTAATAGTACTAGCCATTATACACGTACATTGTAGTGTCCTTAAATCGATCAATACATAGCCATCAGATACGTACACTGTAGTGTGGTACTGTGGTGTAGGTGCATGCAGCGTGTGCGTCTCTCTCACTGCACCTGCCGGCCGGATGAATGCGCTGCCGGCTGGCGGCGGCAAATTAAGTTACACTAATAATACTACTTCTACCATGTAATAATAACCAACTAAACCATGCATGGTCATAAGGTCATTGCATATAGCCGCCACCGATCGACGACGAGGCGACGACCGGTGCCCTGCGATTTCCTTGCCGCCGCGTTCTGCGCTGGCGTCAACATTTTTTTCCCCAAACGCAATACAATTGAACCGGCATCTTAAGATTAGCGAAATCGCCATCGACGAGAACTTTCGACACGACACATCGTCTGTACCCTGAAAGAACGAAGAACAGACATTTTGAATCGTGAAATAAATTCGGAGCACCCATACCAATTCGAAGACTTTGAACTCAATGATCAGATTAATACACTCAGTTCAGTTGCGTCAACGTATAGTAGCTTCGCTGCCACCTGAAGAAATGACCACCTCAACGGCTGAGGTATATATATAGTACCTACAGGCTACAGTAGTATATGTGGAAACGGACGGAGAGATACTAATTGAATTTGTATGCATGTTTACCGTGCCATCACTTTCCCGTGAGAAAATTTTGGGGACTCGTATGTACTGTGTTCTTATCGGATGATCCGGTAGGTGCAACAGAGGTCTTGTTCTTCCATTTGAGAAAAGGTGTTTTGCGACGACGCAGCTAGCTAGCAGTAGCACCATTATTTGCCATCTCCGCCAGTGACATGTAGTCGCCCTCACGCGGTAGCCCTTTAGCTTAGCTCCATTTGGTAGAGCTCTTTAGAAATGGTTTCAATCTAAAAGCCAAATAAGCAGAATCATGTTTTAGTAGTTTCCATTCTCTATAGAAAAATGTTTATTAAAACTTTATCTAAAGTCATTAGAAGTTGGAACCGAAGCCACACAAAAAGTCACGCCAAAAAAGCTCTCGTTGTCGAAGAAAAACGAGACGAAGTGAAAGAGAAAAGCTAACAATCACTCGGTTGTTTTGATGTAGCTAAACAACCGATTTTTGGGACGTTCGATCTGGGTTTGATGTCCACTGTATACCGTCAGATGAAGGCTCACTGGCAGGGAGATGGGACGTGAGTTGTCTGTGACACGTAAATGCATGGCTGTCAGGGCTCGTCTTTTTTTTTTCCAATCGTGAGTTCGTGACGACGTTTCCATCGCATGCAATCGTGTCAGCGTGTTTCGTCAATACTCGAGTTATGAACCATCCGGTTGCTAACGTCTAGTCTTTGTTGCTGTCACAAATGTGTTTAATTTTTATTTTTTCCTCTCTGATAAGTGGCTATAAATTTTTAGTGTATTGTTATTAATCTTAACAATCTTGCCTACTCCGCACATCTCTACGTTCGGTGACCATTTCGCCTTGTCCATCGTAAGAAATGGCAAGTTAATTAATTTTTTAGGGTTTCTCAATCTTTCGTTGATTTTATTAATTTGATATGTTTCCGAGTCTCCTAGCAACGCAGTGAAAGCCCCTGCAGCTGGGCCCTGCTGCCCCTGTACCATCGCCACCTGTGAAGTGGCCACATCACACTAACGTGTGTGGACAAGAAATTAGCAGGGGTTCAAAATTCTCAAATGGCACGACACGACGCCGCGCGCGCGCATTGTCTTGGTCGTGGAACACGCGCGGGGCATGCACTAACTTTTTTTTTTTTTTGAGAACTAATAACTAGTATAAAGAGGAGGAGGCACAGCGCTCTGCATGCAACAAGGCAGGTGAGCCGCTTAGCTTACTAGTAGCCATGCAACAAGGCGGCTCCATGGCGAATGGCACCGGCGCCCGCCGCCGTGTCGAGGTCATCTCCCGGCGCGTGGTCCACGCCGACCCGCCGCCGGCCCCGGCGGCGGAGCCGAGGACCATCCACCTCACGCCGTGGGACCTCCGGATGCTCAGCCTCGACTACATCCAGAAGGGCGTCCTCCTGCCCAAGCCCGACGATGACGAAGCCGCGCTCGTCGACTGCCTCGCGTCGTCGTTCGCCCGCGCGCTCGCCCGCTTCCACCCCTTCGCGGGGCGCCTGGCCGTCGACCAGACCGCCGCCGACACCGTCACCGTGTCGCTGCGCTGCACGGGCGAGGGCGCCGAGCTCGTCCACGCGGCGGCGCCTGGCGTCGCGGCCGCCGACGTCGCCGCGGCGCCCCACATCCCGCGCGACCTCGTGGCCGCCCTGTTCCCGCTCAACGGGCTGGCCAGCGCCGACGCCGCGTCGTCCGTGGACGACGGCGCGCCTCGGCGGGCGCCGCTGCTGGCCGCGCAGGTCACCGAGCTCGCCGACGCCGTCTTCGTCGGGGTGTCGCTCAACCACGCCGTCGGCGACGGCACCACCTTCTGGCACTTCGTCAACACGTGGTCGGGCCTGAGCTGGACCGGCGGAGAGGCGAGTGAACACACGCACCCGCACCCGCACCCGCTGCCGGTGCTCGAGCGGTGGTTCCTCGACACCTGCCCCGTGCCGGTGCCGCTGCCGTTCGCGAGGCTCGAGCACGCCGTCCGGCGGTACGAGCGCCGCCCGGAGCTGCGCGAGTGCTTCTTCCACTTCTCCGCGGAGAGCGTGAGGAGGCTCAAGGCTACGGCGAACGCCGAGGTGCGCGCTCGCTCCGACGAGGACATGGCGGCCACCACCATCTCCTCGCTGCAGGCCCTGCTCGCGCACCTCTGGCGGGCTGTGTGCCGGGCCCGGCGCCTGGTGTCGTCGCAGGAGACCGCGTACGTGCTGCTCGTCGGGTGCCGGGGGAGGGTGAAGGGAATCCCACCGGCGGGTTACGTCGGCAACGCCGTGGTGCCGTGCAAGGTGGCGTCGACCGCCGGCGAGGTCCAGGAGAGGGGGCTGGGCTGGGCTGGGCGGCGCGGCAGCTGAACCGCGCCGTCGCGTCGTTCGACGAGGCGGCGCTGCTCGGGGACTCCGTCAAGCGCTGGGTGCGCGAGCCGCGGCTGGCGTACAACACCGACATGCTGACCGTGAGCAACGACTTCGGGTGGGGCGGCAACAAGCTGGACGGCAAGACCTCCGTCTTCGAGGGCCGTGGAGGTGTGCTTCGCTCCCGACACGCTTGCGAGGATCCTCGACGACGCCGAGTTCATGGACGCGGTGACCGCGCCGTGACCGTGAGTCCGTGACCTCACTGTCGTCTACGGCCGCGGGGGCTTGTAAGCATCGATCATGAACAAATAAAGGAGAACGCGGGAACTTTCTAACAATGTGCTTTCGTGTGTGGCGTTCATATAAATGAAAAAAAAAAAAGACATGGACGCCAGTACCTACTATGGCGTTATATACGATATATATTGAGTGAGGAGTGTAAAAAATACGCTTAAACTCGATCAAAAATAGAAATTAATCGAATTATACACACCCTAACTCTTTACAACGAGCAAATTACAACATGACCATTTGAAAGTAGTGGGGCTTGACAAAAGGCAGCTAGCAAGGGGCGCTTAGCTTCTTCCCATACATGGACATAACGTGGCATGGCCCCGTATGTCAGAATTTACCTCAGCAAATACATGACAGCAAAAACGCGTGAAAGCTTCTTCCCATACATGACTACATCTCTCTGTCCTCCACATCGCCATTGTCGGCTCACCCCCACCCTCAGCGCATGGCGGTGTCTAGAGGTGCTTGGAGGCGATGACAACATTCAGGCAACGGAGAACCTAGGTGTTGAGAAATCAATGGGGGCCAAATTTAAGATTTGGTGTTGACTGTTGAGAAATCAATGGGGGGCAAATTTAGGATTTGGTGGCTGATTTACATATTTTAGATGAGGATGTGATTTCTTCGGAGAGTACTAAAAATATAGTGTTTTCTATATGATCTACTTAGGATCATATGACTAGCTTTGACACAAGGCCTTCTTACAATCATACTTGGAGGGACAAAATTTCTCATGAGATCAAACTTTTGTATATGTGGCTGGCTGAGAATAAGATGTCCTTGCTAAGAATGACTTGTTTCGTAGGAATTGACATACAAAATGTTTCCTTTTATTATCAAGATGAATCAGTGGCCCATCTATCTATTTATTTTTTATTGTCCTACAAGCCATGTAGTTTGCAATGTGGTTGCTTACTGTCTATGAGCAACAAATAGACCTGCTTGTTTGAATTAACACTGGTGTTGGATTCATAAAATCTTACTAAATGATAAGTCCGAAACCTTGGGATGGCACCTATTTTTGGGCATTTATGGAAAGAAAAAAGTGGAAATTTTGTGTTCGACTCTAAATTTATGCAATGTACCCCTTAATAGATTCTGTTTTTTCGTCTCTCCACATACAAACCGAGTTTTAAATTTTGTGAGGTGATATAGTTGGTGTCATAACTTACAATAGGAAATATATTATAGATTTTTGATACAGTTTAAGTGAGGTTAATTTGTTATTGAATGTCTAATCTATGAAAAACAATGATTAAAAACCATCATTTATTTTCTTGCATAAGATATGATGTCCTTTATCACTCAATAAAATTTGAAAATGGAGAAAAAAAGATAAATTTTGGTAAGGGGTAGATCGAATCGACTGAAATAGTTAGAGAGGTCATTTGAACACATAATTAGTTTGAAGGGTTACCTGGATGAAGTGAGGGAGTAATTCAAAAAAAAACTTTGTGAAAGACGGAAGAAACATGCTCTGAGAAGATAATAATTCAGTGTCCCAAGGAAATAGTGTGATATGAATGTTCTTTACTATGCTGATTGTGGACAAGGAAGCCAAGGGTGGAAAGGAATCTAACCAGCAGGATGAAGATTGCAAGTGGTCTGCTTAATTGTTGTACTCTTTTACGTCAGTTGTTTGTGGTTGAAGACTTAAACTTATGTTTGGGGTTGATGGAGTTTTATTGGCAGGAGCGTTCTATAGGTCTGACTCGGTCTGATTACAAAGCCACCCAGAGACTGCAAAAGGGTATCCAAATAGATCAACTGAAATCATACAAACACACCCCCAGTATCCATATCGAACTACAATACACTAGAACCTGTTTGCCTAAACGGCTGTTTAGTCCGTTTAAACACCGTTTAAATGCTAAACAGTGGATGACCGTTTCCGTTTAATTGGTCATTTACACCGTTTAAACCCGTTTAAACGGCCGTTTAGTACCGAATAATGGCTAAACAGTAGGTGACCGACTGTTTACCGTTTACCGTTTAGGCTAACACTGTCCAAAACCTTTGTGACCTCACCTAGGACTATATAGAAAAGGGGCAGAGGTAGCCAACAGCCAAGTGATGAGATTGATAGTCATAGGTCATGAACAGAACACAACAGAGCGCAAGGCTATGACTACTTTCGTCTACCTACAGAATATATGGCTAGACAGTTCTATTGCAAACCATAGCCATATACATAAAGATCCCAATAGGACATAGGGTCTTACTCTACATCCGAGGCCCGAACCTATATGTACAATGCACCGTGTTCTAGCTGTTGTGCATATCTTTAGATTATTTGGCTTTGCTCAATTAACTAAATTCAAGGCCTATTTATTTATTGCTGAGAGTTTCATCCCATGTGGAAAATCAATTTGACACATTGTATGCTGAGAACACCACATACCAAGAGAAAGTTCTCAAAGAACAAAGAAATGTTATGTCGAGAGAGAACAAAGAAATGTCCTGGAAGAACAAAGAAATGTTCTGCAAGAAGAAGAAAAAGTTCTAACTTGGTTTCTCTGTCATCATCCACTTGTTGGAAGCTTTGATAGTTGGTGGTGGTAATTCATTAGCGGTGGTAACTGATGTATTAATTCAGTGATAACTGATTTATTGATTCAGTGGTAATTGGCGTTAGTTACAAGAATAAATGTGCAAGATCAGTTACTTGTGTCCTTTGGTTCTTCCCATCTGGTATATATGAGGCCATTGGTTCCTCATCTCTCCTACTGCTATGTGAAAAAACACTGTTGAGTACCATGGTGTGTAAATTATTGAAATCTTTATATGGCCTGAAACAAGCACCTAAGCAATGGCATAAAAAGTTTGACAAAACTTTAACATCTATCGGCTTTGTTCTGAATGAAGGTGATAAATGTGTGTACTATCGATATGGTGGGGGTCCAAGGAGTGATCTTGTGTCTATATGTTGCCGATATACTGATCTTTGGCACTAACCTTGATGTGATCAAGGAAGTGAAGGACTTTTTGTCCACTCATTTTGAGATGAAAGATTTAGGAGAAGCAGATGTTATTCTTAACATCAAGCTACAGAGAGAAGGCATTTGTGGGATTACACTTGTGCAATCCCATTATGTGGAAAAGGTTTTAAATCGCTTTGGGTTTAGTGACTGTGAACCTACTCTTACGCCTTATGACACTAGTGTGCTATTGAAAAAAAAATCAGAGACTAGCAGGGATCAATGGAAATACTCCCAAATAATTGGTTTACTCATGTATTTAGCGAGCGCTTACGAGGCCTGGTATCTTATTTGCTGTGAGCAAGCTGAGTCGGTTTGTGTCAAATTTGGGAGATGATCATTAGCGTGCTCTTGAGAGAGTTTTGTGCTATCTAAAAGGAACCATGAGTGTGACATTCACTATACCTGGTACCCGAGGGTTATTGTGATACAAACTCGATATCTGATGCTGATGAGATATACGCCACAAATGGATATGTGTTCTTACTTGGAGGTGGCACTGTTTAATGGAAGTTTTGCAAGCAGACCATCTTAACGAGGTCAACAATGGAAGTAGAACTCACAGCATTGGACACCGCCTCAGTTGAGGCTGAGTGGCTTCTAGAACTCCTTATGGATTTACTGGTGGTTGAAAAAACTATACCGGCTATCTCTATGAACCGTGACAATCAGACAGTGGTAGTCAAAGTGAACAGTGTCAAGGATAAACTGAAATCTTCCAGGCATGTACAGAGGCGTTTGAAGTTTCTCAGAAAATTGAGAAACTCCAGAGTGACAACGGTGGACTATGTCCACACGTCTAAAAATCTAGGAGATCAGTTCACTAGGGGTTTGTCATGTAAAGTGATAGTTAGTGCATAGAGTGAGATGGGCGTGAGATCCACATGAAGTCTACCACAGTGGTAAACTATTCTAAGTGATCAATCCCATGAATTAGAATGGTGAAACAAGCTGGTGATAGACTGTGAGGAAAGACCCTTAACAAGGTCCATGTCAGATGCACATCTTTCCTTTTCTGTAAGGTAGGATGGTTTTTACCTTAATGTTTTCCAAGTGGCTTATTGCAGCAAAGATATTGTCCTACAAAATATATTTTGAGGAACACACCTATATGAGTTTAACTCCTACTAGCCACCATTTATGAGAAATGGGCTTTTCTCAATTAACTAAATTTAAGGTCTATTTATTTATTGCTGGGAGTTTCATCCTATTTAAGGTCGACCGGGGGTGCGAGGGCGGAGCCCCTGCGGTACGGATTAGGGTTTGCTATATAATCCTCTTGTAAGCCGTCGGAAAATATACGGCGTTTTGTAAACACTCCACGAAAATAGTAGAAGTTGTGGCTGGCTGGTGCCCGTGGTTTTTCCTTTCGCCTTGGAGGGTTTTCCACGTTAAATCCTTGTGTGTCTGTGATTGGTTTTGATCTTTCTCACTGCGTTTATCTCGTGCCGATCTCTAACAAGTGGTACCAGAGCTTTGGTTATCAGATTCAGGAGTCGACATGCCGTCGGTGAAGTATGATCTACCGTTGTTGGATTGGAACACTAGGTTTTCATTGTGGCAAGTCAAGATGCGGCCAGTGCTGTCACATGCCTATCTAGATGATGCTCTAGAAGGTTTTGGGAAGAAGGACGTCAAGGCATGGACTGATGAGGAGAAGCGCAAGGATTGTAAGGCGTTGTCACATATTCATCTTCATCTATCCAACAATATCTTGCAGGAGGTGTTGGCGGAGAAGTCCGCCGCTACGTTGTGGCTGAAGCTGGAATCGATGTACATGTCAAAAGATCTAACCAACAAGATGCACATGAAGATGAAGTTGTTCACGCACAAACTGCAGGAAGGAGGTTCGGTCTTGAATCAAGTAGCGTCCTTTAGGAGATAGTTGCTGATCTCCAGTCAATGGAGGTATCTTACGGGGATGAGGATTTAGGTCTTCTTCTTTTATGCTCGCTTCCTAGTTCCTTTGCCAATTTCTGAGATACAATTTTATATAGTCATGATGAACTAGCATTGCATGAAGTATGTGAGGCTCTTGCACAGAAAGAGAAGATGAAACAGATAGTTCACTCGGAAGAATCCACCTCCAATGGAGAGGCATTGCCTACTAGGGGCAGGGAGGAGCAGACAAATACAAAGTTTGGAAACAGAGGCAAAAGCCAGGGTGAAAGAGGACGTTCTAAGTCCTGAAACAAGAATAAGTTCTGTAAGTACTGCTAGAAAACAAACCATGTGATCGAGGATTGTTGGAAACTGCAAAATAAAGAAAAAAGGAATGGTAATAACCGATCCAAGAAATCAGAAGATGATGGTAAGGCCTCTATTGCGTCCAGTGATAATTCTGATAATGGTGATGTTCTTATTGCTTTTGCTGGTTGTGCCTCAATGAATTCTGAATGGTTACTTGATTTTGTTTGCTCATATCATGTTTGCATTAATAAAGATTGGTTTAGTACCTATGAGCCTATGCAGAATGGTGGTTTGCTGTGGATGGGAGATAATACTCCATGTGAGGTCATCTGCATTGGATCCGTCAAGATCAGAACACACGATGGCATGACACGCACGTTGACTGATGTGAGGCACGTTCCAAATATGTTCATAAATCTCATCTCTTTGAGTACTCTTGATAATAAGGGTTACAAGTACTCCGCTGGAGGTGGAGTTTTGAAGGTATCCAAAGGTTCTCTTGTTATCATGAATGGAGTTATGAAATCTACTAATTTATACATTCTTTGTGGTGATACTATTACTGGCACCGCTGCTGTTATTTCCGCGGCTTCTTCTGTTACATCTGATAAGTTTAGTGATTCTAAGCTTTGGCACATGTGCCTTGGACACATGAGTCAGCTTGGTTTGGCAAGCAAAAGAGGACTGTTGAAGGGATACAACAATGATGAGATGGAGTTCTATGAACACTGTGTGTTTGGTAAGCATAAGCGGGTAAAATTCAATACTTCTGTTCATACAACCGAAGGCATACTAGATTATGTGCATGCTGATTTGTCGGGGCCTTCTTGGAAGCACTCACTTGGTGGTTGCCGTTATATGCTTACTATTATTGATGATTACTCCAGAATGGTGTTCCCTTATTTTCTAAAACATAAATATGATGCATTTGATGCTTTTAAGGCTTGGAAGGCTATGGTAGAAAAGCAAACCGAGAGAAAGGTAAATGTTTTGCGTACTGATAATGGTATGGAATTTTGTTCCCATGAATTTAACCTTTTCTGCAGAAAAGAGGGCATTGTCAGGCACCACACCATTCCGCATACTCCACAGCAGAACGGTGACGCAAAAAGGATGAACAGGACCATTATCTCAAAGGCACGTTATATGTTGTCCAATGCTAATATGGGCAGACGGTTTTGGGCCGAGGCTGCTAACACAGCATGTTACTTGATTAATCGGCACCTTCCATCGCCATTGATAAGAAAACACCCATGGAGGTATGGTTTGGTAGTCCCTTGGCTAAAAGTTTTTGGTTGCACTGCATATGCACATGGACAATGGTAAATTAGAACCTAGAGCAGCAAAGTGTGTTTTTTTGGGTTATGGTTTAGGGGTAAAGGGATGTAAGCTGTGAAACCCTGAAACTAAAAAGAGCATGTTGAGTAGAAGCGTGGTTTTCAATGAATCTGAAATGTATTATGCTAACCGTGCTACTAATGCTCATGATAATGTGCCACAGAAAGTCAGTGTGACCATGTAACTTATGATGATATTGGCACCCAGGATACACAGGTTCTTGATGCTGATTCACCTGCTATTGTGCACTCTCCTCCTGTTTTGCAATCTACACAGCCTATGGTAGTTGATAGGCCCGTGAGGGCTCGGAAGCCGGTGAGAAGGTTGATTGAAGAATGCAATGTCAGTTTTGCTTTGAGTTGTGCTGAGGAGATTGATTGCAGTACTGAGCCATCCACCTACACTGAAGCTATGGTTTCTGGTGATTGTGAGAAGTGGATGTTTGCTATGCAAGAGGAGATGCAGTCGCTTGAGAAAAATGGCACTTGAGACATTGTTCGCTTGCCTGCAGGGAAGAAGGCAGTACGCTGCAAATGGATTTTTAAAAGAAAGGAAGGTTCTTCTCCTAGCAAGGCTTCCAGATTTGAAGCAAGGTTAGTTGCCAAAGGTTTCAGTCAAATACCAGGTATTGATTACAATGATGTGTTTTCTCCGGTTGTAAAGCATAGTTTTATTCGTGCTTTTCTTGATATTGTTGCTATGCATAATCTTGAGCTTGAGCAGTTAGATGTGAAAACTGCTTTCTTGCATGGTGATTTGGAGGAGATTTACATGGATTAGCCTGAGGGCTTCATTGTGCGTGGTAAGAAAAACTTTGTATGCAAATTGAAGAAATCAATGTATGGTTTGAAGCAGTCACCTAGACAGTGGTATAAGAAGTTTGATTCCTTTATGATTGCTAATGGTTTTAAAAGATCCCTTTATGATAGCTGTGTCTACATTAAATTTGTTGATGGGTCACCTATATACTTGTTGTTATATGTTGATGACATGTTGATTGCTGCCAAGAGAAAGATTGATATCGCTAACTTAAAGGCACAGTTAAGTAGCGAGTTTGAGATAAAGGACCTTGGTGCTGCTAAGAAAATTCTCGGCATGGAGATTAGTAGAGACAGAAAATCTGGTTTGCTATTTCATAGTCAGCACAGTTATATTCAGAAAGTCCTCCGTCGTTTTAATATGCATGATTCAAAACTAGTAAGTACTCCCATTGCACCTCATTTCAAGTTATCATCTTCTTAGTGTCCTAGCACAGATTCAAAATTTGAGTACATGTCAAAAGTTCCATATTCTAGTGTTGTTGGTTCTTTGTTGTATGCCATGGTTTGTTCACATCTAGATTTGTCTTATGCTATGAATTTGGTCAGTAGATACATGGCTAATCCTGGTAAAGAACATTGGAATGCTGCGAAGTGGATTTTCAGGTATTTGCGGGGTACGTCTGATGCTTACATGCAGTTTGGCAAAACCAGAGAGGGACTTGTGGGCTACGTTGATTCAGATTATGCTGCTGATTTAGACAACAGAAGATCACTGATAGGTTATGTATTCACTATTGGAGGATGTGCTGTCAGTTGGAGGGCTTGTCTATAGCCTACAGTTGCTTTATCAACCACTAAGACTGAGTTTATTGCAGTTTGTGATGCTTGCAAAGAAGCTGTTTGGTTGAAAGGTCTATATGCTGAATTTTCTGGAGATACATCTTGCATTAATTTGTTTTGTAACAGTCAGAGTGCTATCCACCTTACAAAAGATCAAATGTTTCATGAGAGAACAAAGCACATTGATGTCGAATACCATTATGCTCGTGAAGTTGTTGCAGAGGGCAAATTAAAGGTATGCAAGATTAGTACTCATGATAATCTAGCAGATATGATGACTAAGCCTATTTCTGTTGCTAAGGTTGAGCTTTGCTCAAGCTTAGTTGGTGTGACCGTGTAGCCCTAGTGGCTGTTTTGGCACCAGTAGTTGTTCCTTTGATTTGTTTCAGGATGGTGTTTACATGTTACATGCTACAAGATGGAATTTGTCTCAAGGTGTAGATTGTTAAATTGTGATCCAAATTCCTATGAGGCGGCCAAGTTGGGGAGTGTAGCGGAGGCCCGTCGCTGGAGGCTTGTTTACCTTAATGTTTTCCAAGTGGCTTATTGCAGCAAAGATATTGTCCTACAGAATATATTTTGAGGAACACACCTATATCAGTTTAACTCCTAGTCACCATTTATGAGAAATGGGCTTTGCTCAATTAACTAAATTTAAGGTCTATTTATTTATTGGTAGGAGTTTCATCCCATTTAAGGTCGACCGGGGGTGCGGGGGCGGAGCCATCCCATGGATTAGGGTTTGCTATATAATCCTCTTATAAGCCGCCAGAAAACATACGACGTTTTGTAAACACTCCACGAAAATAGTAGAAGTTATGGCTGGCTGGTGCCCATGGTTTTTCCCTTCGCCTTGGAGGGTTTTCCACGTTAAATCCTTGTGTCTCTGTGATTGGTTTTGATCTTTCTCACCGCGTTTATCTCATGCCAATCTCTAACAGGCTGCACTCGAGTAAAAGTTTGGTGTTTCTGATGCCGATAGTAAGCTGTACATCATGGAGCAGTTGTACAACTACAAAATGGTTGATAACCGTTCTGTTATTGAACAAGCTCATGAAATACATGCACTGGCTAAGAAACTCGAATAGTTTCCATGTGAGTTGCCTGACAAGTTTTTGGCCAGCGGTATTATCGCTAAGGTGCCACCTTCTTGGGGGGATTTTGCTACTTCTCTAAAACACAAGAGACAACGGTTTAGCGTGGCTAAACTGATTGGATCTCTAGAAGTTTAGGGGAAAGCGAGAGCAAAAGACTCGCCTTGAAAAGGATTTGAGTCCTCTAGTGTCAATATGGTAGTGCCAATATGGTATAGAAGGAAAATTCTAGTGCTCCCAGTAACAACAGAAAAAAAGAAGAACAAGCAGAAGAACCTTACAAAGCGGCGGCACCGCAGGCGGCACACATGAACGAGCCCGGCGACTGCTATCGCTTTCGCAGCTGCAGCAGCAGACCGGTTCCTCTTAAATTAGCCACATGTATTAGAATATAATTCTGGAAGTTTGCTTGATTGGAGTTTTGTGCATCAAAATAATCATATGCATTGATTAGTGTTCTCGGCACTTCTTAGATGGGTATTATAACTATTAACGATCAAGGACTTCATGGCTTTCTCGTAAAAAAATGGCTTATTGTGATTTCACAACTTGCCAAATCATGTTTAAACCAATGGCTCAAAGTAATATATCTTGGAGTTGTTCTTTTGCTGTCACTCAGTAAGAGTTAGAAAAAAAATCAAAATATAATGCAGGGTCATTTTTCATGGTCTTAAAAAAATTAATAGTTGATATTTTGTACTTGTCAAAACACTTGATATGAGACTGACTCCAACATCTATGCAAAGGAGCTGGCATATGCATTTTGTGTCTCCCCAGGTACCGTTAACAATAGTATATATTCTATGTAAATTTTAAAAATATTGATGGTGATTGAACCTTATGAGAAATTATAGTGTTAGGCATTTTGTTCAGACTTCGGAGCCATATACTACCTCCGCGTGTTTGACCTTTCCTACAACCAAAATGACTTTCAAGCGGTACTAATTAACTGTCTGAAACGTCAAACAATTACGATCAGAGGGAGTATATTTTGTCATTGTCGACATCTTACTGAATTAGCTAGCAACAAGTTACCGGGGGCCTTTGAATCGACAAATGTATGTCAAATTGTGGTTGTCTAGCAGCATCCAGAGAAGACAACTTTTTGCTACCGGAAGTAAGTTACCATGCAATTCACTATCTGTATATGCATGCTGGATCTATTAGGAAAGGAATGAATGGCTAGACATGATTGACTCTGTTCTAATTTCATTGTCCGTTATTATTTGTGCAGCAACCAGCAAGCTCTAGAAACAAGTTGACAAAATGATGACATTGAGAAGGGGTTTGGCCTGGCAAGGT
The DNA here is from genome assembly GCA_030272315.1 of Paspalum vaginatum. Lineage (NCBI taxonomy): Eukaryota > Viridiplantae > Streptophyta > Magnoliopsida > Poales > Poaceae > Paspalum > Paspalum vaginatum. The sequence goes on from JAMSGZ010000172.1 coordinate 110,671, forward strand.
TTTCAGTTCATCCTTTGAAGTCTCCAACATCAAATAACTGCATGCTGCGGAGGTCTGCCCACAGTCTGCCAAAAAGCAAAGCTGATGGTTGTCTACTATTTTTCATCTGCCATGGTTATTTTCTAAAGTTTTTATATCTTATAATGATGTATAACTTTATTCCCCTGATCCTTCTACAGAGCATGAATGGATTAATTGGGTGAGTTAGAATATATGTCCTTACATGGATCAATCTTTGTATCTATCACCCGCTGACCAAGAGGATAATTACTTTAATCTGATTTTATTTGTGTTCTTCATAGAATGCATGTTAGTGCATTTGTGCTTCATGATCTCGAAAAAGAACTTACATTGGTTTGATTGATATATGTTGAGTGTGATTGAAGCATCTGGTCTAATTTTAGTTGGTGCCTATATTTATTTTTAGTATCGTCTATTATTTAGTACAAGAACAAGCAGTAATTTAGTTTGGAAACTATACCTTCAAATCAAGCAGTGAATCTTCAGTTGTTTTAGTGGATTGATATTAATTGTTTTAATGGCTTCGGTATTCTTGTTTTCATTAAGACATCAAAAGATTGTACTCGCTTCAGGAATAGCTAAGCCAATTCACAAACTACGTTGGTATTGCTGTTAGAATTGGTGCGGGCGCGTCAATGCCGTCTGATGATATGTCTGTTGTAGCTAATGTGTCAAGTTGTTCATACATCTCAAACGGAATATGAGCTCTCTTGTATGGATATATATTGTACGCCGATGGGATTACATCCTCAGATGGGCTAGCATCAACAGAATTCTCTTTCCCTCTGCCGCCTCTGCTATCTTTAGTTGTACTGGGTGTTGATGACCCCGATCGACAAGGGACCTTACGAAGGTAGTTCTTTTGTCACTTGATAAGGCAATGTTAATCTGCTATCACCTGTCTCCAGTGTGTAATAAAATCAAATTGGTTCCTTTTTAATGTACTCCAGCATGTAATAAAATCAAAATGTTTCCTTTTTTATGTATGGGCATGAGGTGATGTAGTATCTTGGGATGAAAACCTACATGCATGTTTAGCATGTCATCCTTATACTAATACTATAGGTTCAATCCTTAATTTCTTTTGGGATCTCAACTGAAAAATATCGAATAATGAGGGCTGATATTTGTCTTTATTTTTAGGTCCATGCTCAAGGTATTAAGCCATGTGGCATTTTTACTAGTCTACACTATAAAAGTGTGAGTTAAAGCAAAATCTTTTTTACGTAAATTAATTCCAATATACCACTCACGTTGATCTTACTGCGGAGGCCAAAAACAGTTGGAAAAAAGGCGGAAAGAGTGAATATCGACAGAAAGAAAATGTTTCCGTCGTTTTGTGCTTACTTTTTTTCACCGCGTCTTGGAACATACCCGCCCGTTGTACCCACGCTGCCTCCGTAATAGTTTTTGGAAACTGGCCGCGTCGTCGACCCCAACCCTCGCCTCGCCGAAACCCAAGCCTTCCACATCCGCCGCCGCCTCACCCTCGCCCCGCACCCCTCTCCCTCTCCAGCGCCACCGCGACCCAGTCCTCGATCCCGCCGGCCGTGCGCTACCGTGGCTCCGCCCCCCTCTCTCTCCCCTGCGCCGCAGCCCCGTCCTGGCGCCGTACCAGCACGCCAGCCTCGCGGAGGAGCACAATGCCTCAGCCCGATGTGGCGATGTGCAGCCGCCGCCGCGGGGGAGCCGCTGCGCACGAGAGCGTTGGTGTCCCGCTCCGCCCCAGAGACGCTCCATGTGGGCCTCCTGGCCGGCTTCCGCCGGAGCACCGTCGGCCCCCGCCGTTCTCGCTTGAGCCGTCATCCTACTTCGCGTTCATCCTTGCGTCCGTCACTATCAACGATAGCATAGCACTATCCTTCAGTCTTATGCTGCTTCTCACACTCCAACGATAGCATAGCACAGCCTCAATCTCCGATCTCTACTTCAGTGTGTACCTATGCAGTGCGTGAGCAGCTGCTGGTGTAGCCTCGGACCTTATGCATCTACAGAGCAGTGCCTAATGATAGGGTGAGGTAGCAGTACGACTGCAAGGTGATTTGGTCTTGTAGGTCCATGATGTTTCATGAATATTGTTGTTTTGATTCATAGAGGTTCATAACGAGAACTGTTGTTATAAGATGTGGTGGTTTTTGATTGGTGCCATATGTGTGGAGAAAAAAGAATTACCTTGGTTTCACCTGCTGGTATTTTATTTTATAATTTATGGAAATGTGTTGATTTGCAATGAAGGGGTCTGCTAACACATGATCATAGGATCTTTAGAGAAACAAACATGTATTGGTGTAGTTCCTCCTAAGATCTGCTACTGCCCAAGGCCCCTACCACCATGCATTGGTGAGATCAGGTGCCAAATAAATTTATATGTCAACGGTGTAAAACCTTAGCCACCGTTTATTTTTTTCCAGCAATTTGCCTTGTCCTATCAATTATTCAATTTATCTGGTTGATGTTCCGTCTACATTCCTGCATTTGGGGCTAAAGTCATTGGGTAATTTAGCTTTCCTACATTTGGGTATTTAGCAAATCTAGGATTTTCTCTGCTGCTTGGACTGCCCTTATATTCTCTTGATTTGTGCTCCCTACTAAGGTCAGTTACATCCTTGCTGCTTTGCCTATAGCCCTATACACTCTTTTTTCAGGCTCAGTACTAATGAGAGAGGACTGATTTTCTATTGATTGGATCTGTTAACAGTCCTGACATTGGAAACTCAGTTCATTCAAAGTTAGACTTACGGTTTCCATTTGCATTCAGGAAATGGGTGTTTAAACAGTCTAAATGAGTTCTTTTGGTCCTCTAATGATATACAGGTGAGTTGCACAAAGATATCTTGAGGTCACAATGCACCAACGGGGACAGTTTGTACCAAGGGATTTTCTGCCATGGTCCCTGCTTGTTTAGGTCTGTGTCTCACCATTGTGGCCTGTTTTCTCTCTTTTCAAGATGAATGACATGGATACACATACATTCTTTTGTCTCACAATGCCCTTGAAGGTCTAACCCTTTTATATTTCTTTTGAGTAGCTCATCTTTTGAGCAAAGGCACACAGTTTCCTGCTGGTTGCATTTTTAAAAAGAGCGAACCAATTGTTGTGCATCTTCTAAATGGTGCCTTCTACTATTTTGTTTTCTTTTACTGTATTGATTTCTTAATTTATCCTTTATTTGAGTTCTCCTTTTTTAAGAGTGGTCCCAGTACGGTGTAGATATGTTCCTTAGTATTTGTTATGCTTTCTAATTTTGGTGTTAATTTCACTTTGCCGTTTGTTCAGCCTATTATTTTATTAGATGAATTCTGTGGTAAACAAATGCACACTTATACCTGAGTTATCTCTCGTCTACATTTACAGATAAAACAGAATTCTTGACTCATGTCCTACCTATATATCCCAGAATAGATGTTGCCATAGCACGAGGCATAAACATTCATTCCAAGTTTGATTTGTTTACCTTCAGGTTTCTCATGATGCCATGACACTTGGAGACTTCCATGCTTGACCAGTACAGATGCCATGAGAGGATCGAGAATTGGCCTAATCAAATCAAGAAAACAGGTGTCTGAATGGTGAGTTCGACTGAAGTTTTCTGAAACAAAGGATGCCAGTTTGTATTATGGCAACACTTTCCTATTTGTTTTCTTATTGTCTATGACATAATTATATTTCTTGTGATAAGTAGTGTTTAATATAGAAACTTAAATACAGTCAGCATTAATTCAATGCGTTAAGGGCATTGACATGATATTCACTACCGTTCCCCAATCCGTTAAGGGCATTGACATGCGTTAAGGGCATTAATTCAATGCTGTTCTCTATACACACAGCATAATAATAATTTAAATTTATTGATTTGTTTCAAGGTTTTACAACAACTGCATAGGTCGTTAGTTATTTAGACATGGATTTTCTTCCATATGCAATTAACCAATACTACATCATGGTTATCAACCAGTATAATTTCTATCAATGACAAAGGAATACATATATGCATGGATAGATACTTGGGAAATAGTACTGTGATTAAGGTTTCAATTTGTAAAAAAAAATGCTTCATGAATATGTAGTTGTTGGGTCTGGTTCCATTCTGCTGATTGAAAACATTAGTTCAGTAAGCATTCTCCCTCTTGCGTGAGTTTCAGAAGTCAGACTGCTTAGGTTTTTAGATCACTATACTATACTGCTAAGTGCTGATACATGTGCACTCTGACTAGATGTTATTAAACATTAGCTTCACCCAACTTAAGAAAAAAATAGCTACCAGATACAACCACACTTCAGTGGCATAGATTGTCTTATCTTTGATGGATCGCATTACTGATAATCCAAAGATTGATTTCTGAAATGATTGTTTAGCATGCTACATCATGTCTCCTCTCTAGATCAAATGAAGGTGTGCATGAGGCTCATGTCTCCTCTATAGATCAAATGAAGGTGTGCATGAGGCTGTTTCAAATATGGTTTAACTTAATGTCGAGCAGAATTTTCTACAAACCTCAGGTTAGTACAATTGATTCATGTGTCAATGAATTGTAATAATTTTCTCCAGCCTGCTAACTTTCTTAATAATAAGATATATACGATTTGAGCTTGGCTTACCACCACCTCTTGCATATTAAGAGTTCAGCAAGCTAACTAATCACTAAAACATTGTTTTTAATTAGCCGAGTTAGAGAAAAAATAGCCTGCAATCTGGTGTAGACCACTACTAATTAATTGATACACGTAAGCTTTTTTTAACTAGAAGGTAAGGAAAGTCTCCATCCTTTTTTATTCGATTCTTTTAGTTCAAAAATAATAGGCGACAAATATTCGAGAACGGTGGTAGTGAGAAGTGAGTTTTTCCGTTATGTGTTATCATTTGTTCTATAGGTGATTGTTGTCAAAAGGGAGCGGCAAATGCTCGTGAAAATACACATTGGAAAGGGAGCAACCAAAGAGCTCAGATTCAATCATATATCTTTTGGATGGTAAGCCTAACTTCTGTTGTATTATCTCAGTACCGAAGTGTTGTCCAAACTGCTGGTGCTAGAGCTGTACATGTGTTCATTCTTGCTGCCAGTGTACAGATTTATATCTAGACATGTTAACCAGTATAGCTTTTTAGCAAAGACCACAAAGACTAACGGGCAAGAGTCTATTGCTATGGGCAGGTAGAAATGTATTGAGCAGAATTTAAATAGAGTGGATAATTACCAAATTAGTATATCCTGCTCTTCATCTTATACGATGGGACAAGGGAATTATCACCATGCATCGGTCATTCTATTTTCCTTAATTTTTGCTGCCTAAACTTAAGTGATATTGGGGAACCATGACATTAACAATTGTGTATTAGCCTACTGTTTTCTAAATAACAGTGCGGGCAAAATGGTTTCCTGGTCTGAAACAACGTACATAGTGGTGCCCATGTCTGAGTATGTTTTAGAATACATGTGAGTTGGAGTGTTGTTTAACCTTTTATTCTTGTATGTGATATTCAATAATTTTCCTACTCTGATATAATGTACTTTGGCACTTCTCATTGGATGCTTAGGAAGAAGACGTTCACCGATGATTAAATTCCACTTTGTATCTTTTCTGGATAGAGAATATTGATCAGTGGGGTCATTCAAAACCTGACCCTTTTTGGTTTTGGATTGGTCCAGGCAATGATGCCTGATGATATGAAATGTTAATCAGTGCATGTTCTGTTTGATCTTTAGTGCAGAGAGACAGGAGTATTATTTTTTTGAACCAGAATGTGTATGATCCATGCGCTGGTGTTACTTGGTCCAATCAGATGTAATTTTCACCTATATTTAACTAACTTTATTTGTTCCCTGACAACTGTACATGATGATGATTCTGAAAAGCTATGAAATAATTTTCAAATGAGACTTTTTGGTGATGGTACTTACGCTGATAGGCTGCCATAGCATCCCTTTTAATTTACTTGCTTGTAAGAGTCATCCCCTCATATCAGAGGTCAATGTTTACTCCTCATGCTTTACCCACCTATATGCATGATGTGCTGCCATGAAGTAGGCTTTGCAATTTTCATTTGGTGCTAGACATATTGGCATTGCTGAGTCTCGGTCATTATTTGATGGATATCATCTCTATTGTTAGAACTTACACTCAAAGCACGGTGCTCTCTCGACAATAATTAAATCACTATTGCCTTCTCCGATTGTGATTGTATTTGTTGTGCTGACCTGTTTCTACAGGACCTGCCATAGGATCTACTGTGAAGAGCTATTAGTGAGGAGTGTTGATGGTGATGAGAATACAATTATTGAAAAGCTTTGCTCTGGCTGAACCACCCTTGTTGCTGATATGTGAGCTGTAAATCACATCCCCATTTATTGTAATATAACATAACAATGTCAAGGGTAATATAACATAACAATGTCCACGAACTCCACACGATCGATCCTTAAATTAATAGTACTAGCCATTATACACGTACATTGTAGTGTCCTTAAATCGATCAATACATAGCCATCAGATACGTACACTGTAGTGTGGTACTGTGGTGTAGGTGCATGCAGCGTGTGCGTCTCTCTCACTGCACCTGCCGGCCGGATGAATGCGCTGCCGGCTGGCGGCGGCAAATTAAGTTACACTAATAATACTACTTCTACCATGTAATAATAACCAACTAAACCATGCATGGTCATAAGGTCATTGCATATAGCCGCCACCGATCGACGACGAGGCGACGACCGGTGCCCTGCGATTTCCTTGCCGCCGCGTTCTGCGCTGGCGTCAACATTTTTTTCCCCAAACGCAATACAATTGAACCGGCATCTTAAGATTAGCGAAATCGCCATCGACGAGAACTTTCGACACGACACATCGTCTGTACCCTGAAAGAACGAAGAACAGACATTTTGAATCGTGAAATAAATTCGGAGCACCCATACCAATTCGAAGACTTTGAACTCAATGATCAGATTAATACACTCAGTTCAGTTGCGTCAACGTATAGTAGCTTCGCTGCCACCTGAAGAAATGACCACCTCAACGGCTGAGGTATATATATAGTACCTACAGGCTACAGTAGTATATGTGGAAACGGACGGAGAGATACTAATTGAATTTGTATGCATGTTTACCGTGCCATCACTTTCCCGTGAGAAAATTTTGGGGACTCGTATGTACTGTGTTCTTATCGGATGATCCGGTAGGTGCAACAGAGGTCTTGTTCTTCCATTTGAGAAAAGGTGTTTTGCGACGACGCAGCTAGCTAGCAGTAGCACCATTATTTGCCATCTCCGCCAGTGACATGTAGTCGCCCTCACGCGGTAGCCCTTTAGCTTAGCTCCATTTGGTAGAGCTCTTTAGAAATGGTTTCAATCTAAAAGCCAAATAAGCAGAATCATGTTTTAGTAGTTTCCATTCTCTATAGAAAAATGTTTATTAAACTTTATCTAAAGTCATTAGAAGTTGGAACCGAAGCCACACAAAAAGTCACGCCAAAAAAGCTCTCGTTGTCGAAGAAAAACGAGACGAAGTGAAAGAGAAAAGCTAACAATCACTCGGTTGTTTTGATGTAGCTAAACAACCGATTTTTGGGACGTTCGATCTGGGTTTGATGTCCACTGTATACCGTCAGATGAAGGCTCACTGGCAGGGAGATGGGACGTGAGTTGTCTGTGACACGTAAATGCATGGCTGTCAGGGCTCGTCTTTTTTTTTTCCAATCGTGAGTTCGTGACGACGTTTCCATCGCATGCAATCGTGTCAGCGTGTTTCGTCAATACTCGAGTTATGAACCATCCGGTTGCTAACGTCTAGTCTTTGTTGCTGTCACAAATGTGTTTAATTTTTATTTTTTCCTCTCTGATAAGTGGCTATAAATTTTTAGTGTATTGTTATTAATCTTAACAATCTTGCCTACTCCGCACATCTCTACGTTCGGTGACCATTTCGCCTTGTCCATCGTAAGAAATGGCAAGTTAATTAATTTTTTAGGGTTTCTCAATCTTTCGTTGATTTTATTAATTTGATATGTTTCCGAGTCTCCTAGCAACGCAGTGAAAGCCCCTGCAGCTGGGCCCTGCTGCCCCTGTACCATCGCCACCTGTGAAGTGGCCACATCACACTAACGTGTGTGGACAAGAAATTAGCAGGGGTTCAAAATTCTCAAATGGCACGACACGACGCCGCGCGCGCGCATTGTCTTGGTCGTGGAACACGCGCGGGGCATGCACTAACTTTTTTTTTTTTTTGAGAACTAATAACTAGTATAAAGAGGAGGAGGCACAGCGCTCTGCATGCAACAAGGCAGGTGAGCCGCTTAGCTTACTAGTAGCCATGCAACAAGGCGGCTCCATGGCGAATGGCACCGGCGCCCGCCGCCGTGTCGAGGTCATCTCCCGGCGCGTGGTCCACGCCGACCCGCCGCCGGCCCCGGCGGCGGAGCCGAGGACCATCCACCTCACGCCGTGGGACCTCCGGATGCTCAGCCTCGACTACATCCAGAAGGGCGTCCTCCTGCCCAAGCCCGACGATGACGAAGCCGCGCTCGTCGACTGCCTCGCGTCGTCGTTCGCCCGCGCGCTCGCCCGCTTCCACCCCTTCGCGGGGCGCCTGGCCGTCGACCAGACCGCCGCCGACACCGTCACCGTGTCGCTGCGCTGCACGGGCGAGGGCGCCGAGCTCGTCCACGCGGCGGCGCCTGGCGTCGCGGCCGCCGACGTCGCCGCGGCGCCCACATCCCGCGCGACCTCGTGGCCGCCCTGTTCCCGCTCAACGGGCTGGCCAGCGCCGACGCCGCGTCGTCCGTGGACGACGGCGCGCCTCGGCGGGCGCCGCTGCTGGCCGCGCAGGTCACCGAGCTCGCCGACGCCGTCTTCGTCGGGGTGTCGCTCAACCACGCCGTCGGCGACGGCACCACCTTCTGGCACTTCGTCAACACGTGGTCGGGCCTGAGCTGGACCGGCGGAGAGGCGAGTGAACACACGCACCCGCACCCGCACCCGCTGCCGGTGCTCGAGCGGTGGTTCCTCGACACCTGCCCCGTGCCGGTGCCGCTGCCGTTCGCGAGGCTCGAGCACGCCGTCCGGCGGTACGAGCGCCGCCCGGAGCTGCGCGAGTGCTTCTTCCACTTCTCCGCGGAGAGCGTGAGGAGGCTCAAGGCTACGGCGAACGCCGAGGTGCGCGCTCGCTCCGACGAGGACATGGCGGCCACCACCATCTCCTCGCTGCAGGCCCTGCTCGCGCACCTCTGGCGGGCTGTGTGCCGGGCCCGGCGCCTGGTGTCGTCGCAGGAGACCGCGTACGTGCTGCTCGTCGGGTGCCGGGGGAGGGTGAAGGGAATCCCACCGGCGGGTTACGTCGGCAACGCCGTGGTGCCGTGCAAGGTGGCGTCGACCGCCGGCGAGGTCCAGGAGAGGGGGCTGGGCTGGGCTGGGCGGCGCGGCAGCTGAACCGCGCCGTCGCGTCGTTCGACGAGGCGGCGCTGCTCGGGGACTCCGTCAAGCGCTGGGTGCGCGAGCCGCGGCTGGCGTACAACACCGACATGCTGACCGTGAGCAACGACTTCGGGTGGGGCGGCAACAAGCTGGACGGCAAGACCTCCGTCTTCGAGGGCCGTGGAGGTGTGCTTCGCTCCCGACACGCTTGCGAGGATCCTCGACGACGCCGAGTTCATGGACGCGGTGACCGCGCCGTGACCGTGAGTCCGTGACCTCACTGTCGTCTACGGCCGCGGGGGCTTGTAAGCATCGATCATGAACAAATAAAGGAGAACGCGGGAACTTTCTAACAATGTGCTTTCGTGTGTGGCGTTCATATAAATGAAAAAAAAAAAAGACATGGACGCCAGTACCTACTATGGCGTTATATACGATATATATTGAGTGAGGAGTGTAAAAAATACGCTTAAACTCGATCAAAAATAGAAATTAATCGAATTATACACACCCTAACTCTTTACAACGAGCAAATTACAACATGACCATTTGAAAGTAGTGGGGCTTGACAAAAGGCAGCTAGCAAGGGGCGCTTAGCTTCTTCCCATACATGGACATAACGTGGCATGGCCCCGTATGTCAGAATTTACCTCAGCAAATACATGACAGCAAAAACGCGTGAAAGCTTCTTCCCATACATGACTACATCTCTCTGTCCTCCACATCGCCATTGTCGGCTCACCCCCACCCTCAGCGCATGGCGGTGTCTAGAGGTGCTTGGAGGCGATGACAACATTCAGGCAACGGAGAACCTAGGTGTTGAGAAATCAATGGGGGCCAAATTTAAGATTTGGTGTTGACTGTTGAGAAATCAATGGGGGGCAAATTTAGGATTTGGTGGCTGATTTACATATTTTAGATGAGGATGTGATTTCTTCGGAGAGTACTAAAAATATAGTGTTTTCTATATGATCTACTTAGGATCATATGACTAGCTTTGACACAAGGCCTTCTTACAATCATACTTGGAGGGACAAAATTTCTCATGAGATCAAACTTTTGTATATGTGGCTGGCTGAGAATAAGATGTCCTTGCTAAGAATGACTTGTTTCGTAGGAATTGACATACAAAATGTTTCCTTTTATTATCAAGATGAATCAGTGGCCCATCTATCTATTTATTTTTTATTGTCCTACAAGCCATGTAGTTTGCAATGTGGTTGCTTACTGTCTATGAGCAACAAATAGACCTGCTTGTTTGAATTAACACTGGTGTTGGATTCATAAAATCTTACTAAATGATAAGTCCGAAACCTTGGGATGGCACCTATTTTTGGGCATTTATGGAAAGAAAAAAGTGGAAATTTTGTGTTCGACTCTAAATTTATGCAATGTACCCCTTAATAGATTCTGTTTTTTCGTCTCTCCACATACAAACCGAGTTTTAAATTTTGTGAGGTGATATAGTTGGTGTCATAACTTACAATAGGAAATATATTATAGATTTTTGATACAGTTTAAGTGAGGTTAATTTGTTATTGAATGTCTAATCTATGAAAAACAATGATTAAAAACCATCATTTATTTTCTTGCATAAGATATGATGTCCTTTATCACTCAATAAAATTTGAAAATGGAGAAAAAAAGATAAATTTTGGTAAGGGGTAGATCGAATCGACTGAAATAGTTAGAGAGGTCATTTGAACACATAATTAGTTTGAAGGGTTACCTGGATGAAGTGAGGGAGTAATTCAAAAAAAAACTTTGTGAAAGACGGAAGAAACATGCTCTGAGAAGATAATAATTCAGTGTCCCAAGGAAATAGTGTGATATGAATGTTCTTTACTATGCTGATTGTGGACAAGGAAGCCAAGGGTGGAAAGGAATCTAACCAGCAGGATGAAGATTGCAAGTGGTCTGCTTAATTGTTGTACTCTTTTACGTCAGTTGTTTGTGGTTGAAGACTTAAACTTATGTTTGGGGTTGATGGAGTTTTATTGGCAGGAGCGTTCTATAGGTCTGACTCGGTCTGATTACAAAGCCACCCAGAGACTGCAAAAGGGTATCCAAATAGATCAACTGAAATCATACAAACACACCCCCAGTATCCATATCGAACTACAATACACTAGAACCTGTTTGCCTAAACGGCTGTTTAGTCCGTTTAAACACCGTTTAAATGCTAAACAGTGGATGACCGTTTCCGTTTAATTGGTCATTTACACCGTTTAAACCCGTTTAAACGGCCGTTTAGTACCGAATAATGGCTAAACAGTAGGTGACCGACTGTTTACCGTTTACCGTTTAGGCTAACACTGTCCAAAACCTTTGTGACCTCACCTAGGACTATATAGAAAAGGGGCAGAGGTAGCCAACAGCCAAGTGATGAGATTGATAGTCATAGGTCATGAACAGAACACAACAGAGCGCAAGGCTATGACTACTTTCGTCTACCTACAGAATATATGGCTAGACAGTTCTATTGCAAACCATAGCCATATACATAAAGATCCCAATAGGACATAGGGTCTTACTCTACATCCGAGGCCCGAACCTATATGTACAATGCACCGTGTTCTAGCTGTTGTGCATATCTTTAGATTATTTGGCTTTGCTCAATTAACTAAATTCAAGGCCTATTTATTTATTGCTGAGAGTTTCATCCCATGTGGAAAATCAATTTGACACATTGTATGCTGAGAACACCACATACCAAGAGAAAGTTCTCAAAGAACAAAGAAATGTTATGTCGAGAGAGAACAAAGAAATGTCCTGGAAGAACAAAGAAATGTTCTGCAAGAAGAAGAAAAAGTTCTAACTTGGTTTCTCTGTCATCATCCACTTGTTGGAAGCTTTGATAGTTGGTGGTGGTAATTCATTAGCGGTGGTAACTGATGTATTAATTCAGTGATAACTGATTTATTGATTCAGTGGTAATTGGCGTTAGTTACAAGAATAAATGTGCAAGATCAGTTACTTGTGTCCTTTGGTTCTTCCCATCTGGTATATATGAGGCCATTGGTTCCTCATCTCTCCTACTGCTATGTGAAAAAACACTGTTGAGTACCATGGTGTGTAAATTATTGAAATCTTTATATGGCCTGAAACAAGCACCTAAGCAATGGCATAAAAAGTTTGACAAAACTTTAACATCTATCGGCTTTGTTCTGAATGAAGGTGATAAATGTGTGTACTATCGATATGGTGGGGGTCCAAGGAGTGATCTTGTGTCTATATGTTGCCGATATACTGATCTTTGGCACTAACCTTGATGTGATCAAGGAAGTGAAGGACTTTTTGTCCACTCATTTTGAGATGAAAGATTTAGGAGAAGCAGATGTTATTCTTAACATCAAGCTACAGAGAGAAGGCATTTGTGGGATTACACTTGTGCAATCCCATTATGTGGAAAAGGTTTTAAATCGCTTTGGGTTTAGTGACTGTGAACCTACTCTTACGCCTTATGACACTAGTGTGCTATTGAAAAAAAAATCAGAGACTAGCAGGGATCAATGGAAATACTCCCAAATAATTGGTTTACTCATGTATTTAGCGAGCGCTTACGAGGCCTGGTATCTTATTTGCTGTGAGCAAGCTGAGTCGGTTTGTGTCAAATTTGGGAGATGATCATTAGCGTGCTCTTGAGAGAGTTTTGTGCTATCTAAAAGGAACCATGAGTGTGACATTCACTATACCTGGTACCCGAGGGTTATTGTGATACAAACTCGATATCTGATGCTGATGAGATATACGCCACAAATGGATATGTGTTCTTACTTGGAGGTGGCACTGTTTAATGGAAGTTTTGCAAGCAGACCATCTTAACGAGGTCAACAATGGAAGTAGAACTCACAGCATTGGACACCGCCTCAGTTGAGGCTGAGTGGCTTCTAGAACTCCTTATGGATTTACTGGTGGTTGAAAAAACTATACCGGCTATCTCTATGAACCGTGACAATCAGACAGTGGTAGTCAAAGTGAACAGTGTCAAGGATAAACTGAAATCTTCCAGGCATGTACAGAGGCGTTTGAAGTTTCTCAGAAAATTGAGAAACTCCAGAGTGACAACGGTGGACTATGTCCACACGTCTAAAAATCTAGGAGATCAGTTCACTAGGGGTTTGTCATGTAAAGTGATAGTTAGTGCATAGAGTGAGATGGGCGTGAGATCCACATGAAGTCTACCACAGTGGTAAACTATTCTAAGTGATCAATCCCATGAATTAGAATGGTGAAACAAGCTGGTGATAGACTGTGAGGAAAGACCCTTAACAAGGTCCATGTCAGATGCACATCTTTCCTTTTCTGTAAGGTAGGATGGTTTTTACCTTAATGTTTTCCAAGTGGCTTATTGCAGCAAAGATATTGTCCTACAAAATATATTTTGAGGAACACACCTATATGAGTTTAACTCCTACTAGCCACCATTTATGAGAAATGGGCTTTTCTCAATTAACTAAATTTAAGGTCTATTTATTTATTGCTGGGAGTTTCATCCTATTTAAGGTCGACCGGGGGTGCGAGGGCGGAGCCCCTGCGGTACGGATTAGGGTTTGCTATATAATCCTCTTGTAAGCCGTCGGAAAATATACGGCGTTTTGTAAACACTCCACGAAAATAGTAGAAGTTGTGGCTGGCTGGTGCCCGTGGTTTTTCCTTTCGCCTTGGAGGGTTTTCCACGTTAAATCCTTGTGTGTCTGTGATTGGTTTTGATCTTTCTCACTGCGTTTATCTCGTGCCGATCTCTAACAAGTGGTACCAGAGCTTTGGTTATCAGATTCAGGAGTCGACATGCCGTCGGTGAAGTATGATCTACCGTTGTTGGATTGGAACACTAGGTTTTCATTGTGGCAAGTCAAGATGCGGCCAGTGCTGTCACATGCCTATCTAGATGATGCTCTAGAAGGT
>JAMSGZ010000127.1:0-108834 GCA_030272315.1 Paspalum vaginatum
TGGTGTTAGCCCAGAACCGTTTGCTCTTCGGAAGGAGGGCGTAGTGTAGGAAGCATGGCTTCAAAATAGGATGCAAATCTTGGTAGCTAAGGTATACTGCATTGTTTATTTCTGTTGGCATTTGGAACAGTGACCATATAGAATCGTTTAGGACATTTTCCCAGTCACTTCGCCATGTCTTTCTCTGGCGTAGCAGTCCCCCCATTACTTTGACTGCAAGCGGCAGACCATCGCATTTTGCTATAATTTCCATTCCAATGTGCCTTAATGTATCGACTTTTTGTTCATCATTATTTTCATTTCCAACAACCTGCAAGCAGTTAAGCCAGATAAATGAATGGAACATGCAGACACATTTAATTTTATCCTAATAAGAAGCAAAAATATATGACCGATGTATGATTTGCATGTTCGGTGCAGGCGTCCTGAATTATACTAGAGAAAACCAACATCTTATTTGCGTTACCACTACACTGCAATCTTAACTAGTATTCTGTACAATCTTACGATCATTTTGTGGATATTCAATTACTCTTAAGCTACTATGGAAGCCAATCTGTGATTGATCCGTTATCATCACCCATACTTCAAAATTTTACTATCTATTTGATAAAAATAACACGTACGGTTCCATTGATGGTTTGACACAACATGGCCACAAAGAACACAGCGAAAATAATCCCAAAAATTAAATCCTTTCAAATAGCCACGAGCTAACATTGTGCACCAGTGATACTTCATGTCAATATAAGGATTTGACTCATAGGTACCTCTGTTTCGCTGTGCGTAGAATATCGACGACACAAGACTAAGTACGTACTGAAATCCCCTAATTATGAATAGAAAACTCATGAATATTCCGCACATAAACACTTGAGGGTCACGGCTGAAGAACCCGATGTTCTACAGTTATGGGATGAAGCTCAAGCTCTTGCTATTAATTAAGTGCACCGAACCTAAAGTGACGCAGATATGTGAATAAAAAAACTGAACTAATTTTTCATGCGTGGATTAACTTGTACAAACCTGCTTCTTGAGAAGCAACCAAGCATCTTCCGGCTCAAGTTTGTTGATACGGTGGTACGGCTTCTCTGCTAACATTCCTTGGGCGACCGTGTCATGCCTCGTAGTGACAAGGACGCAGCTACCATGTCCTAGTGTAGCATTGACCAAAGGAGTTCTGAGCACACCCTCCCATACACGATGGTCCCATACATCATCCATTATCAATATGGTCTTGTGTCCCTTCAAGGCATCTGTGAGGACTCGCTCCAGTGTTGCCTTTGTATTTCCAGTAGCAAGGTGGTCTGCTCCAGCTTCCATAGTCTCTTAGTATCTCGATCTGGTCAAAGTCTTGGTTGACACTCAACCAATTTTTTTGAGAACTCTTGTTTTATGATTTCATTATTGAAGATCTTTTGGGCAAGGGTGGTTTTGCCAATCCCACCAACTCCCACTATGGCAAAAACCATGATCTTTCTATATTTTTGGTAGGTTTGATGCTCTTGTGTGAGCCTGCCCACTAGATTTCTCATGTCCTCCTCAATCTTCTCACCGACCAAAGTTGACTCGTCGAGCCCCCATGACGTCTCACGGGTACCAGAATTAGGTGACACCATGTTTTTCCCACGATCCTCAAAGGATCCAAGGTTGATGAAGTTGAATGATGCACTACGTGCCTTGATGGCATCTAGGTTCTCGTTTAGTTTTTTGATGCGCCTTCCAATGTCGTGGGCATGGAGTGGATTCCGCATGCAAAACAATAATGGGCTGAAACACCCCATGTTGTGGCTTGGGCCTTTCTCCATGGCCTTGAGCTGGCACAGATCGAGAATGTCAGTGGCGCCATACATGGCATGACGAAGCTCTTTCACCCAGGCCTGCACGCTTAGGTCAGTGATATTCCTCCTATCAGCATCTGCAAGGAAGTTCTTTAGGTCTCTGAGCTTGACACCCATGTTTTCAATCTCCCTGGTGACCCCTAACAATATATGCACCTCTTCCTTAGCCATCTCCATCAACATGTTTTGGACATAGGAAGCCAAAGCATCAAGGACACCCATCATTATGGGCAGGGTCGTTAGATTTTGTTTTTCTCTGTAAACAAAATAGACTAAATATCAGCCTCGATTGGCTATTAGATTAGATGCAGTTTGCCTGCAGTGAACATATGAAAGAACTTGTGCATTACCTTGAAAATTACTATGATTATCAATATCACCTAATAAAAGTAAGGCCCAACAATAGTGTTAAAACTTATGCAACTTGTTCATACTTTGTAAATGACTGGAGTAAAAACGGAAGGAGCAGCATGTACTGTGCCTTTTTTTGCATACGGATCTAATAACATAGCACTGATTGAAAAAGTAACGGATAAACTGTAATCTCAATCCGTTGCAATTTATTGAAACCAGCTGCTAGCTTAGCAAAAATTTTCAACTGTAGTAGTAAACAAAAAGGTAGATCATTGGATATGTAACGAGAAAGAGAGGAATAGCTAGCTATGCATGAAAAACTGCACAAACACGGTCGAGGTTGGGAGACGACGTACAGGCCTGATCGAGGCTGCAGTGTTGAGCGCTGGAAGCGGACGGAGATCAGTCGCATTCAACGACGAGAGATCATTGATGCGGGTGTTGTTCGTGGAAATAATCAACGGGGGATCTGTTGGTGGATGGATCTGGATCGATCTGCTGATGCGGTGGTCGTCGTGTCGCCCTGACCTCGCTACTTCTCGACGGAAGAAACCGGCGGAGGCAGTTGAAATGGCAAACCAGCGGAGGCGAGGTGTACGGGGAGGGTTGCAGTAGTTAGCTGGCCATGAACGGGAGGCTGCCGTTTTCATTGGCTACTTGACTTCTAGATTAATTCACGGAAGAAGATGGTGATTGATTGAGTACGTGGGCCAGTGGCATCCATATTCTTTTCTTTATACAGTCACAATTGAATGAGCTTTGCACGAGTAGGAGCAAGGTGTTCTGACTTTGAACATGGAACCCTTTTTTCTGTTCGTTTCCTTTTTAGAAAAAAAAGGATACTGAAGAATTTTTTATCTAGATGGAATCAAATGCTTGAGCTTAAATTATGCAAGGTAACCTCAATATGACTCGGCGTTTGGTTGGATGATGGCGACCCATTTTTGTAATACACATGTATGTTGCAAGTCTTGTCCATCGTCTTCAGCAAACGATTGAACAGATGTTTGGCTAACTTGTCTAAATCAAGCGGAAGGTAGAACACGATAGACCAAGGAACAGGCACATAATTAAGAAAAAGGTACCTCTTTTACCCAAGAAACCGATATTATTGGCCATCGAACTATTAAAACTAAACATATTTAGTCCATCGGATGGTTTTGAATGGTGTTTTCTGTTTCTAAAATAATAAAAATGATTTAATATCTAAAATATAACCATTCATTTTAAATAAAAAAATATAAAATGAGTACTAGAATTTTTCTTAAAATGTAATGTATCCGTTATTACTTTGCTTATAGTTATCTCGATCTGATTTATTACCCCACCAGGTGTTGTATTGTAATCACTAGGAGTGACAATAACTGAAATAAAATAATTCACGTAGAGTATTAATGAATGGATTACATTTTTAGAAGAAATTTGGTTCTAGTTTCGTATTTTTCTAATTTAAAACAAATTAGTTATGTATTTTTAGATAATAAAACGTTTTTATTATTTTAGAGAAGAAAAAACACATGGAAACCACCTATGTCCGGTAAATGGGTCGTTGAATAGAAACTGAGGCTCTGTTCCATCCAGCGGCTGCGGCGGTGGATACTCTACGCAGTACAGGATCCAGAACGCGACTCAGACGGTTGATTTGACGTATCTGACGTGTGGAAAGTCACTGACGCCCTGTGCAGCGTGGCGTTTCCTCTCCGCCGCCGCAGAACGGAGCCTGAGGATCTCACTTCAAAAATACTCCTACTCATCTAAGCCCACTGGCTGCAATGCTAGCTTGTGTCGCCCGCTGTTTTAGACTTTTGCGGCGCCCCGATGATTCTTTGGCTGTTGGATCGGCAGCCTGGACGGCTCTCGCATCGCGGAACTGCTCCCGTGCTCCGCGCCTTTTTAATCCACCAAAGAGAACAGTGCCTACCTCGATCATCCGCAGGCCACTGGAACGAGCTCGATCAGGGCAACAGCTGTCAGTGTCAAGGGAAGCAACGAGTCCTTTGTACGAGAGGCCAAAAGTGCATATTCACCGTAAGATATAATTTATAAAGTAAGATGTAATAAATAAAATATTAAAATATTAGGAAAAGTATGTGGTATAATTTTAAGCACATGCATGATTGATGTTAGTCACATAAAACTAATGAAGCTACTCAATGAGTGGTGTGTAATGGCTAGTGGATCCTACGATGACGTGGATATGCTGGCATATTAAAAAAATACTTAGCGGACATCACTTATATGATATGTATAGAAGGATGCCAGATCACCCATGGGCATTGTCAAGTTATAACCCTGGCACTAAGGGCATCGGTGTCGTAAATTGACACTTACAAATGACAATTTTTAACTTTGGCCAAAAAAGGTCAACGAGATTTGGAAAAACCTGTATGATCCAATCTAATTTTTTCTCCACTTTGTTCGGAGCAAATCATGATGAGTTGCCTCTAGAACAGTAGCATGTGTGGTTAGTTCAATCTCGGTTCGATAGACCATTCCCCTTTGTTCGGTTGCAATGGAAATTGGAAGGGATTGAGTGGAATTGAATCCCTTTTTATTTAAATTAGATTAGGGAGGGATTTAATCCCTTTCAATTCTCTCCAATACTCTCCTCAGGTCACCAATAGCTTGTTATTACCTAGAATCTAATTCACGGGTATCTCCGATCACAAAGGTTTTTTTACCACTATGGCAACTCATACAGGTCTCATACCCATCTCATGCAGGATCTCAAAGGCAAAGGGTTCCAGAGATCCGCTCTCCCAATCGCAGGTGCACACCAGCGCTTAGGATGGAGATGACTATGATGGCGGCACAACAACGATAGGCTGTTTATATAGAGACCTACAATCCGATGTCGTGTTGAGATCACGATCCCAATCGGATAAAGACTCTGAAACTTATGGCCCAAGCCACCAAAAATAAAAACAGCAAGAATACACGAGATCCTGATCTCAATCAAACAAGGACTCTGAAACTTATGGCCCAAGTCTCCAAAAATTAAAAAAAAAGCAAAATGCCATCATTTTTTTCTAATCATTTATCACATCATGTTTTTTTGGCTATCTTACTATTACTAAATAGAGGCTCTTTTTGGAGCCTCCACGTTAATCCTCACGAAACGCACCAGAAAAAAGATAAATCCTATAAATTCTCACAAAAATTAAAAAACACCCGACCATCAATTCGCATATTGGAATATTAATAGCCATTAGATTTGTTTTCTATGTAATTACCCACCTCTGCCATTATAAAAGGTTTTGAGTTCAACTCTTAACGAAACAAATTTATTCTTTTTTGGCAGATTTTTTCCTATTTTTAATTTATTTTCTAAGTAATTATCCACCTCTGCCATTACGAAAGATTTTGAGTTCAATTCTCAACAAAAGCAATTTTTTCATTTTTTGGCAGATTTTTCCATTTTCAAATTTATTTTCAGTTTTTTGTCAATTTTTTTCACATTTACAAATTTACACTACTAAATGATCCCATAATCTTTTTCATAAAGATGGTAGAAATATTTCTATGAAACAGATAGTTTGTGTCTAAATCTTGCTATTACTAATTAGAGACTGCTTTTGGATCGTCTTATTAATCCTCACAAGATGCGCTAAATAAAATATAAATTATAGAAGTTCTTACAATAATAAAAAACATCGATTGCAGACTGAAATCTTAATAGCTATTAAATCTATTTTCTATGTAATTAACATCACGTCATCCGTCATGTAGCTCTAATAATAAAATCTGTTTTCTAGAAAAAAGATAAATCTTAAAAATTCTCACAAAAATCATAAACATCATGTCATCCATCATGCAGTCTAATAATAGTAGTCATTAGATCTATTAGTTTCTAAAAAATTAGCCACCATAACATTATGAAAGATGAAATAAAATAATTGTCTAAATTTGTATAAAAATTGTCCATCATGCCATTATGAAATATGAATTAAATAACCTCTTAAATTTACATAAAATTACCCAGCATGTCATTATGCAATACGAATTAAAATAACCCCTTAAATTTGCATATAAATTACTCAACATGCCATTATAAAAGGTGAATTAAAATAACCCCTTAATCTGTATATATATTACCCAATATGCCATCATTAAAATATAAATTAAAATAATTTCTAAATTTGCATATACATTATCCACAATGACATTATAAAAAATAAATTAAAACAATTAGCTCTAATATTTTTACGAATTAAATCTATATCCCTAAAACTCTCGCACGGGGTTGATGGACTATTATAGACTAATTTATACTGGATGCAGATTTCAGACGTACATCTTTTGGCTTAACTTTCAGAATTTAGAGGTTACATGTGGATGCATCTAAGATACACGCACATCTGGCCTAGAGTAGTTTTGAGTTTTGAAATAGCTTTTACAGCTTTGTATTTGCAAGATGGTCCACACAATGCTAGGATCGATGAGGTGACATGGTAGTATGAAAGAAAACTGTGATTCATAAAGTTATCAGAATAATCCTATACATAGGCATAGCCATATCTAGCTTTTCTTCAGAGAGACAGAATTTCTTAGATCAGTTATGTCTAGGGAATGGATTTTTAGTCCGCCATGTAAAGTTATCAGGATCCTAAAATCACTATCAGGGAAGCAGAAAAAAAATCAAGAAGATGGTCATTGGGGTATACTTTTATTTATTTTATTTGTAAAAAATGGTACCGCTTATTGGACCATGAGAAACAATGCATGCTATATGTGTGATGGTTTCTAATACAAAATTCCCTATGTGAGTAGCCATCCATGAATGCATGGTAGTGCTGCTCAACATGTCACTTGCTTCTTCTGCACCACATTAGTATCAATTAGTATCCATGATGGATTTGTGCTGACGATTTTTAATAATTTCAGGCTGTCTGATGAAGGTATGCTTTCAAAGAGGCACTTAGAACATTGCTGCCAAGCCAAGCCACTGCTTCCATCAATCTATTATCATGTCTTCCAAACGGTAGGTTTACCCGCCCTTAATTTAACTAATGTTCTGAATGTTTACAGTTAGTTATTTTCGTAACACCTTACTATTGGTGATGGAGATGGCGGCTAGGGTGGGCCGTTGGTTGCTGTGGTGCCTCCACAATTCACATCATCGCTACCCATTCGCTTCCGTGGTAAGGCTTTGTTCTCTCTTTCTTCGTTAATTTCCCTTCTCATTGTTGTAATAATTGATTTGCTCAGATTTGGCCTAATGTTAGTGCATCGCACATTTGCAGAAAAAAATGTTATACCTAATATTTACCATACGTTCAGCGCATATTTGTGTCAAACTAAGATTCCATCTTTACTTCCAGCATTACTTGCCCGTGAGCTCGAAATATGTGCTCACCTCTTTGTTCTATTTCATCAGTGCTTATTATGTGCTACAGAGCCGGCTACTGTTTTGTTTTCCGGTTCAGTATATGATTTATCACCATGATATGTTGTCAGTTTAAATTCATAGCGTGTAGCTTCTGTACACTCCAGGAGTGTAATGATACTGTTCAATGTTCTCATGTTTTCTCCTCATGTTCCCTCGCTGTATTTATATACAATTCCTGCAGGACAATTTTGCTACAATGTTTAAATATGGATTGGTGTGTTGGCTCTGTGAACAGTGAAAGCCTTAAAGTTGTTTATTTGCCTATTCTAGGTATGTACAATTGCTTGCAAAATAACTCTGTGATTGATATCTATTTGCAGGTTGTTGCCTTACCTGCACCTAAACTGAGGACAGAAATTAGTTTCTTTACTCATTTAGTGTCTTTTGAGTACAGACACTAGCCCTCAACAGCCGGGAGCCTGGGACCATTGCCTCTCTTCGATTCATGCACAACCAACCAGATTGATGCTCCAGACTTTGACCACAAGGTATTTTCTTGGCTTGCTTTAGACAAGGTGTGACCCTATTTTGGTGGAGTTTGTGCTTTTGTCAACATGCCTACATGTTGAATTGGTTACTCACGGCTTATCTATTCATAGAGGAATGTTTGTAATTCATAGTGACCTCACTAAAGATTCACTACCGGCATAGATAGGACATGTCCAACATAGTTATTTTCGTAACACCTTACTATTGGTGATGTTTACCGAAGTATTCTATTGGTGAGAATTAAGAGGCAGACTATATTATAATAATAAACTAGTTATAGCGATTCCCTCATGGATCTAGCTATTATATAGAATGTAAGAGACTGTCTACAGAGCATTTCGTTTGACCACGCAGACATGCAGTTTCTCAATCTTTCCTATATGTGTGTTGTACAACAAGGCATTGCAGCATCTTAGAGAGCAGAGGCTCCTCTGGTATAAAAAGAAAACACAATTTAAACCCAATGTCAGTTTGGTTTCATATTCTTTGATCTTATAATAATAACAATTCCTACTACATGTTCTCAGAGATGAAGCAAGGTACTGATGTTGCCTACCTGCAGAAAGTCCATTTTTAGGAATTGCTTCGGCGAGATGGGAGGTTGCAAAGAAGAAAATGTTTTGTTCATCAATAATAATAGACCTGGTGTTAGGATATATCTATCCTCTGCTCTGATTGAGAGATTGTAATGAAAACATTCAACTGCGTGGCTCATTTGATTATTCTGTATCCTCACCTATATTAGATAATGTATCTACTAATAGGTGATTTTATGTTTAATTCTGCAAATTCTTTCTTTGTTGCTCTTTTGTTCACGAGCTATGTCTAACATACGCATAAAGCAGCCTCATCAACCAGCTGAGCTAGCTACCTCTTGCCGTTTGCATTGTTTCATGTGAGCCCATTGTGATTATGATGCCCAATCTAGTAGCGTGCATCCAAAACGGGCGCAGTATTGTACGTAGTATACTGTATTGATGTTTGCATGGGGTTGTTGAAAAAAATACTCGATATCCGTTGCAACCACCAAATTTCACTCGAATTTCGGCGAAGTTTCAGAAAATTTTCGTTTTCGGTCTACTATGCGAAATGGAATTCCGTTTTTTTTATTTTAAAGATTAAAAAAACACGTAAAAATCAGAAAAATATGATAAAAAATTAGGTGTTTTTATGAGCAAATAGGACTAGAACACGTTCAATTTAAAGATCATTTGCTTGGTTGAAATTACATTTTGGTTGAAACACAAGCTCATTTGTAGTCTAATGAGTTAGAGTTTATAATTTTTTAGAGTTGCGCTGTCGAGGGAGTCTAAGATTAGTAGTTTGATCTTGAGACATGCCGAGCATGGATACACACACAAGCCAAAGGACTCTAGAAGACCGCCCTATACATGGACTATCTGGTGCATGTATTTGTGATGGCAGAGAAATGTACTTGTGATAAAATTTTGAACCTTTTGAGCTTTAGTACTACCAAGAACATATCTTTAATTTGAACTTAGGCTTTCATACTATATCTTCATTACTTATCAAGTACTACATGATAATACATAGACATTGTTTATTAGATTGAACTTGTGCTTTCATTTAGACTATGCAATTTATGTACTACAAACTTGTATTATGGTCCATGGCATGTAACTATGTACTTGTTTTATTGTGATAAATTTAGTTTCCATACATTTTATTTGTGATTTCATGTGACAACGTATATTTGTATGTATTTCTTATGAATAATTTGTCCTTGAATATATTTGATATGCATTGTACATTGCAATATACAAAATATACAAACAATGTTTTATCAAATTCTTTAATTTTTCATATGTTGGAAGCATTTCCCGTCGAAAAATGGCATTTTCCGGCGGAAAAATCTAGAATTCCGACAGAAAATCCAAATTTTCGATCCAAAAATCCAAAATTTCGTCTTTGAATTTGAGATTTTCTTTTATTCAGAAAATTCGAAAAATTTGAAATTTCGGTCGAATTTTGGTTTTCGGCCCGTTCCGGGATTTGCGCTTCGAATGAAATGGTTAGCCCTGCCAACAATAGCTGCCACGCATATACAGTTTTTCATTTATTTTTATTATTAAACACAATAATTAATTGTGCTTAAACATCATATCCGCCTAAGCAACGTGACCTCTTCTGTGATAGGTAGAAATACATTAAAGAAGGCGAAAAAGCAACACACGTGAGGAAAACATGCTGGCCCCACCACCAACCACGTGAGGCAAACCGGGTGTACGACTGGCACGTGTAGCCTCCTACGAAGAATCCCGAACTAGAGCAGCTTGAGCACGACGTGCACCTGGGGCGCCAGGAATCCGGCGGGCGCGTGCACGTACCCCGGCGCCACCTCGAACGTGAAGCGCCTGAGGATCAGCGCCAGCGTCGCCTTGGCCTCCAGCATCGCCATGTCCCTGGCCGACGCAGGAGCGCGGCCCCGCGGAGAAGGCCAGCATCAGCGCGCCCGGGTGCGCGGCGGCCGCCCTGCCCAAACACGCCGTCCCGGAACCGGAGCGGGTTGAACTCGCCGGCGTCGGCGCCCCAGGCCTCCTCGTCGCGGTGCAGCGTCGCGAACGGCAGTGACAGGACGGTGCCCTTGGGCACCTTCACGCCCGCAGAGCTCCACGTCCGCCGTCGCCTGCCGCTCGATGCTGCTGATCGGGCTGTACAGCCGCAGAGTCTCGTGCAGCAACCATGGTGACGAGCTTGAGCTTGTTCAGGTTCAGGGCGTCGACGTGGGGGAGGGGCAAGCACCACCTCGGCCTCGGCGCCGCCGCACTCGCCCTGAGCGCCTCGGGGTGCGTGCCGAGGAGGAACATGGACCAGGTGAGGAGGTGCGCCGTCGTCTCGTGCCCCGCGAAGAAGAACGTCTTGCACTCGTCGATGATCTCGTCCATTCTCATGACGGCCCCCCTCCTCTGGCTCTGGCCAGCGGCGTTGCCCTTGAGCATGAGCCCCAGAAGGTCCGTGCCGTACCCCACGGGCGACGACTGTGACTCCCTAGCAGCGGCGGCGGCGGCCAGGCGCTCGCCGACGATGCCCTTGAGCGTGGCCCGAACCTTCCTCTCGAGCTGCCACCGGCGCACGTTGGCCCTCGTCGGCACGTACTGCGCGCCCGGGACGCGCACGCCGTCCATCGCAGCCATGGCGACGAGCAGGAGCTCCCGCTGCGCCAGGAACGCCTCCTTGCCCCGGCGGTAGCTGCTCCCGAACGCCGTGCGCGAGATCACGTCGGCGGTGAGCTCCCTGAAGCAGCGCCCGACCTCGACCGTCGCCTCCCCGCCGGATGCGGCCGCGCCGCCTCCGCCCACGCCTGGATCACCTCCCCCGCGCACGCCGCCGTCGCGCCTGCCATCATCTTCACCTTGTCGACTGCGAACGCCGGTGCCACGACGCGGCGGTGCGCGCCCAGTCGTCACCCTCGACCATGATCAGGCCGGAGCCCATGATGGCCATCAACGCTCGTCGACGATGCCCTTGAGCGTGGTCCGAACCTTCCTCTCGAGCTGCCACCGGCGCACGTTGGCCCTCGTCGGCACGTACTGCGCGCCCGGGACGCGCACGCCGTCCATCGCGGCCATGGCGACGAGCAGGATCTCCCGCTGCGCCAGGAACGCCTCCTTGCTACGGCGGTAGCTGCTCCCGAACGCCGTGCGCGAGATCACGTCGGCGGTGAGGCGGTGAGCTCTCTGAAGCAGCGCCCGACCACAACAGCCGCCCCTCCCCGCCGGCCACCGCCTTCCTTCCACGCCTGGATGACCACCTCCCCCGCGCACGCCGCCATGGCGCCCGCCATCATCCTCACCTTGTCGACGGCGAACGCCGGGGCCACGACGAGGCGATGGCGCGCCCAGTCGTGGCCCTCGACCATGATCAGGCCGGCCCCCATGATCGCCGTCAGAGCCGGGTCAGCACCGGCTGACGAAGTGCCTGCCGCCTTTGTCGGAGGCGAGGGACCTTCCACACCATGTCGTAGCGGCCCAAGCTCAGCACCGGCGTCGAGCCCCTCCACCACAATAACACCTTGCCGTAGCGCGACGTCCACGCGTGTATGTGCGGCATCGCGAGGGGACGATGTCGTGGGAGCTCCGAACAGCGTTGCGGCGCCGCTCGCCGCCGCGGCACGCATCGATCTCGCCTCGCCGGTGTTGCCCAGGAAGAAGCGGTACGGCGGGCCGCGGAAGCCTTGCCCGCGCGAACGCCCGCGTCAGGGCGTGCGGCCGCCACACCAGGCGCACCAGCACTGCCCACAGACACGGGACCAGTATCAAGGCGAGCGCTGAGAGAAACGATAATCCCATGGCCCCATCTCCACTATGGGGTCGGGTGCGTCGCCGGCTGCTGCATGCAATGCAACGATGCCCAGTTTCCACGGCCGTGTCAGAGTGGATACGCATACATACATAGGCAGCGTCTTCTCTGCCACTGCCAGTGGAGCGTTGGATCTCACAAAAGCTCCTCTGGACTGGAGTTTGCATCAGATCACGAGGCAATCGATGACTGGCGGGCAGCGCGCCGCCGCGTGTTTCTTGAGGAGCGACTGACGCACGATGCAAGCTAACAACAGTGCATATGCATAGACAAAGTCTGCTAGCAAAGCAAAGCAAAGAGGATTACATTACCGTGTACTTTCAAAGGGTGTTTGATTTGGACAGTAATCATAACTTACAAACATCAGTTATGAATATAATGTTTTATATGGAAAGCTGAAACTACAGAAAAAAAATTATAAATTTGATATAACTTAATTTAAAAACTATGTAAGAACTAGTAGCATTTACTCCTGTCAAAATACTTTATGTCTATATGGGATTTGAAGCTCATTTTGGACTATATTCTAATCCAGCTGGTCTGCTTATATTTCCCATACAGGAGTAAATGACCCATGCACACTCTCCAAAATGACAAAAGAGCCTTGGGAGCTTCACCACAACCATATGGTCCAGAATTGATCAATGCATTTGAGAGAAAAAGTAGTCCAAATTTGATCTTCGTATTTGCTGTGCTGGTTAACGCATCTCCTCGTACCCATGCATAGCTGTTACCGCATCCATTGGGAGCTCTGCATGCATTTAATGCTACCACTCCATGCACAGCAACCATACAGATTACGGGTGTATTAGCCCCCAACGCAGGAATCGAAGAGCCTTTCTATGCACATTTAACGCTGAACGAAGCGGGGATACGCCCGGTGCTGTATCATCTTGGTCTCGGTGCCACAAGAGACTATCTTTTGTGTTTAGCATGGAAACACGACTTATTTATTAGGAGTACTATAGAAAAAAACAATCATATTTAATTGCTCTTTGGTACGAGAGATCTTGTTCAAAACTACGTATTTTTATATTGGAGGGAGTAATTATCATGTGGATATTACAAAACTACACATGATACTATGTATTATATTGAGATAATTGTATCATTTACAGTAACATATGACACGACAACTTGGATATTGTGACAAGAAACAATTGATTGGGAATAACCTAAGAGGCCGTGGGTATCTTGAATTGGAATTTTTCTTACAATAACTACTTGTTCCTCACTAATATAGGAAGAGAAGAGATAATTTAAAGGCCTTGGGGAAGCATAGCAAGAAGGTAGGAGTCCACCACTTCACGATACAATTACAAACAATTTATCACTGAAGGGCAAAAATTACTTTCTCTTAGATTAATACATATGCGGAATTAGATGGAATGATGAAAATGTATCATTAGCTTAACTATTTAGTCACATTTCAATTTTCTTAAATTTTTAAGAACCGAACAGGATCTAAGGGATATGTACACATTTTAATGAGGAATATACTCGTGCATGGAACTATTTTCCCTTGTTAGCCCTCCGCCTCTAGTTCGAAGAAGCAGCCTCGAGGTCCGAAAACTTTGACCAAATATGGGGTCATCACAGAAGGTACAGAAGATGGGGCGGGCAACAACGCAACACAATTGATTGATGACAAGCTAAAGGCGTGTATGACTTATGAGCGCTCGCTGTCCTCGGAAAAGGACAAACTGAAGTAAGAATGTGATTCAGTACTGCACAAGTTAGAAAAACTAGCCTCTAATTTCCCAAGGAGTCTGCTGGCTACTGTTAAGATCCTGACAAACGGACTTGTTAATGTGCCCAGTCTATCTGTCCATTTGACTGACTTGGACTAAAGAAGAAGACTGAACCAAGCAGCGAGATATGTCGTTCTTCAATAGTGGGTTATCATAGTGCAATTAGACTTCATCTGCGGAACTGCTGGTGCACGTCTACTTGCGCCTGCATAATGATTTATTCTCCCCGACGGTAAAGTGAACTGAATTATCTACACAGTTATTATCCTCTTTCTGAAACATTATATCTAATGGTGGTTATTATTTTGTATTTAAAACCCTCCCACGTGAATTTCACATTCATCTCCTGAAATTTGATTACTCCAGAATTTTACTATTGGATATTGATGAGATGCTTCAGATTGTTTGATTGCATAATTACAATATATTAAATGATTGCATCAGATATGCTCTCTAAGAAATTTGGAAGGCAGAACAGGAGAGCACACAAGAAACAGAAACGTGACAGCATTAGACCATCGGGTGCAAATGTCCCATCGAGGATTAGAAAGGTGAGATAATGTACAGGACTCGTGCACTTTTACTTTGTACATCCGCATTTTTTGTTATATGTTGAAGATGACTTCTTTTTTTTTTATACATCGCTAACAATGTATGTGTTTTGTTCATAGGATGGCAGATCCTCCGTACCCCCTCCTTGAGGCGGCGTACGATAGCACGCACCGTGCCCGGGCGATTGAGACTGGTCAGGTAAACAAACATCTTTTTTCATAGGTCTTGGGTCATTATGAAATGTCGATATATGACTCACAATAACTTTTGTTTTCAGCAACTCCTGATCATACGCATGCGCAACTCACGCTAACCAGCTCAGGTGGGATGAAAGGTACACCCCGTACCTGCAGCAGGCCGGCTTCCTAGACCTAGCTAGGGTGGTCAACGCAAGTCTCCCACCGTTGGAATCCGCTCTCTTGACGGCACGACTGGGCGCGCCACCGCCGCATCGTGGGCACCGCGTTCGCAGTCGACAAGCTGAAGATGATGGCGGGTGCGATGGTGGTGTGCGCAGGGGAGGTGATCGAGTCCTAGACGGCGCGCGTCGAGACGGCGGCCGGTGGGGAGGCGACGGTTGTTGAAGTGACCTCGCCGACGTGATCTCGCGCACGGCGTTCGGGAGCACCTACCGCCGGGGCAAGGAGGTGTTCCTGGCGCAGCAGGAGCTCCTGCTCGTTGCCATGACCGCAATGGACGGTGTGGGCGTCCCGGGCGCGCAGTACGTACCTATGAGGGCCAACAGAACTCACAAATAGGTGATAATACAAGCATCACTGGACAATAATGGTGCTTTCCATTAGACAAAAAATCCAGTGTCACTAGGCAAAAATGCTAGTATCATTGGACAAAAAAATACAAAATGGTATTTTTGTCTAATGAAAATTAGTATTTTGCCTAATGAAAATCAGCATTTTGCCCAGTGAGAATCTACAAAATTGCCTAATGTTGCACAAGGGGAGCGGGGGAGAGGAAGATGCGGCTGCAGAGATTGGAGAAGAGGAAGATATAGCAGTGGTGACCGGTGCCCAGCCACGGCGAATCTCGCCTGGATCTCCCTTTGACCGGCGTTGCCTGCTACCCTTATCTCCCTCCCGTCGCCATTGCCGGTAGCCACACCTCCTGGAGCTGACAGTCGTGGCCGTGCTCCTCCTCTCCCGCGTCGCCGCTTGGTCCTGCTCACCTTCCTCCTAGAGCACAGGCCTGGGGGCCGTGCCTCCCCCCGCGTGCGGCGTGGAACTAGAGGGTAGAGAAGGAAGCCGGCGACGACACACAGGAGGAGGAGCCGACGTTGAGGTGGAAGAGGAGGGCACTGGCAGCAGCGCTTCGTGAGGCTGGTCGTCGCGCAGGAGAGGCAACGCCTTAGATATCCGAGAGGAGTCGCAAGCGGAGGTGAAGGTCGTTAGGCGGTGCAACGGAGCGGCTGGTGGAGGAGGACACGGTGGCCGGGAGGAAGAGGAAGGGCGAGAGGTGGACGAGGAGAGAGGCGGAATGCTTCTCCGCTGGTCGGTGAGGGGCTCGGTGGGCGGGGCGGCCATGGGGGAGGCCAGCGACCACAGAGAGAAGTGAAGGACTGAGTGAGGGAGGGATAACGTTGCACAGAGATAAATTAATGTGGGAGGAGGATAAATGTGCGCACAACTGTAATGTAGTCTTTACCTTAACTTATATCTTAAACTAATTTATACATTTTTTTGTAGTTTTAGTTTAGTTTTACATATAAAACTTTTATTGAAATATATATGTATATTTATAACTGATATTTGTAAGCTATGATTTATGTAATAACTAGCAAGATGGTCCGCGCAAATAGCGCGGACATCTAGTTTTTTCATTTACATTTTAGTTATTCTTCAAATTAATCTTATGTGATTATTTTTAGCACTTTATTTGTTGCTTTTCCTCCATTGGTCCTGAATATACATATTGTTTTCTTGCGTTTCATTTTTCTTATATTATTTTTATAACATATTTTTATGAGTTAATCTAATTGTGTAACCATTGCAGTATTATGATTTCGTACTTGAAAATACTTCATGTACTTGTTATGTTTAAAATATAACTTTATAATTTTGTTTATACTTTTTTTCAAAAAGGGCATCAACATCTATACTATCAAAGTTCTATCATAAAATAAGTGTTGATAGTGCATTTGTTTTATATCGAAGATGTTATTACTATTTTTTTTGGACAAGATGGTTTAGGACAAACCAAAGTGTATTATAATTTGGATTGAAATGATTATTGAAAAAACATAGAAAATTAAATGGTAGTCCCACTTAGACCGTATTTGTTCACATTGAGATTTTAGTTTGTCAATAACTCGAAAAGATAAGTATGGAATTGTAAATGTCCAGAAAATGAGCTGAAATAAGCATCCTTTGGGTTGCTTGCGTATTATCAATTTATCATAATTAGCCCTCCCTCGTCAAAATTAAATAAGGTACACAATGGGGGTAGAGTGTTTGTTGACCACTCAAGATTATATAAGTTGAATTATATACTCTGAGGCAAAAAGACACACCCTTTAAAGATTAAATTGTTATTGTAGATATGACTATGCATGCAATGGGAGAAAAAGACTTTTGTGCATCCCTATACCTCAATAAATATGGTCTAAAATCCCATAGGCTTCACGTGCTCTAGTTTAGTAAGGAGTCTCACCTTTGCCACCACTAAATGGCATCTCCAACAACTATAGTTGTATGGCTGCTATCATGATGCGTCCATACATGGTTATTGGTCGATCAACATTCATCAAGATCGAGATCATATGTATGTCTTTTTTTTAATTGAGCAATATTGAATTATAGCATTGGTATGTTGACGGTTTCTTTTTAAGTTTACTCTAAAACCTATGTCATACATAATACACTTACCAAATTATTTTTCTTCTCAATGGATGTATTGGTGTGCAAGTGCATGAAATTGTGCCAAAAGAATACTTGATAACAAATGTTCTTATCATCAAGTGAATAACTAACGGCCGGTCCAACAAAACAATCCATTAACGTTCTCTTGTTGTGCTATGCTAGATGGTTCATGTTTTATCTCTTCGCTCACCAGCTCTACTTGCCATTCTTGATTTGCTTTGAGCTTCTTCATCGGCACATGTCCATATTTTCCATTGATTTGGGTACTACCTTCTATGGGTACGATACTATAGACTAGTTAGTGATGACCTTCCACGAAGGAAGAGGCGGCTTGCTCATTGTAACTATGTAACCTCTCTCTTATCTATTCAGTAGTTTATTTGTATTTGATTGACATCTCTTATTGCTAGGTTGGTTTCCAAGAGGGCCGATTCAACTATTTATGTTCTTGGTATTGTTGTATCTCGGAGTGAAACATATGTTGGAAAAGTGAAGTATGACATCCATGCGCGGGTCAGTAGAAAACTTGCTAGTTGATAGGTCTAAGCGAAGGTTGGGCTCCACAACTCTATGATTACGTGTTGCTCTTTTTGTTAGTCATATTTGATATAATATTTTTGGGTTAATGAAAACAATTAGATATTCATAAAATCTAATGTTATCCCAAACGGTAATGCTAAACAGTCGGTTAGAGAGTAGTCGAGCTGCACGGCAATTAAATGGACTAAAAAAACAGATTAAATGGGATTTTAAACAGATTACACGGCCAACACAGTTGACTCTTGAGTAACGTGTACATGGCGTGTACACGGGCTACACGGCCGTTTAAGGCAACACTATTAATATATATAATGTTTTAGGCTTTTTTTTGTTTTTGTTTTTGTTTTTGCTTAAGTTGGTAATTTCTAGACCCTTTTAGTGAATACGGTACATTTTCTTTAACAATCTTTGAAAAGATAATAGATGATGGGGATCTATGTCTTTTTATAAAATTCAAAAAAGATAATTTGTATTTGATACAAAGCATTTAGATTTTTAGAAGGTGGTAACGACCAATAGGGTAGATTTTTCTCTTCATTTGTTAGTGGTTTTTGGTATAAATCTTTGATTCAATACATATGGTTCTATGTTTATAGAATCTGATAGTGGAGAGATTCATATGTCTCTCTAAAAATGGCTTTTTAATTAGTAGTTGTATTAGTATAAAATATTTGGATCAATCTAGGCCATTGGCAATCAATTGTGTGGATGTTTCGCCTTTTAATTTAATTGATATATGATTAAATATATATTGTTAGATGTTTATAAAATCTATCTGTTTAGGTATCTATATAATCTA
Source organism: Paspalum vaginatum (assembly GCA_030272315.1). Classification (NCBI taxonomy): domain Eukaryota; kingdom Viridiplantae; phylum Streptophyta; class Magnoliopsida; order Poales; family Poaceae; genus Paspalum; species Paspalum vaginatum. Next base: position 18,909 of record JAMSGZ010000127.1, read on the forward strand.
TATAAGTAAAGCTCACTAACCATTATTAATTCTATTTCTTTTAACATGCAAGTTATCTACGTCATCAAGGACTGCACTAAGTTAGAAGGCATGCCATTGTCCACCAAAAATTTCTATTGATGTCTTTATCAATTTTCTGTGGATAATAACATCCATGCATGCAACTATTAGTCAATGCAAGTACCATCCTACTCCTACATCATAAACACAATCAATGGTTTAAGAGTCAATCTATCAAGCAAGATGAACATGCTATCATAATATCTTTGAAAGAAAATGTTCTTTAAAATCATAGCAATGTTATCACATTCAAATTTTACTTAGAAATGGTTTAAGAATTTCTGCAGCAACGCGCGGGCTAGCACCTAGTTTTTTATTAATATGGTAATTTCTAGACTATCTCGATGACTATAGAGGCTTTTTTTTATCACTCTTATATATAAAGAGAGGGTGGAGATCTCTTCTCCTTTTTTACAAAATTTAGCTCTTTTGTCAAACTTAGTCAAAGTAGGAGAAGTATACTCTCTGTTAGAAATCATGTACCATAACTTTATACTAATGTATTTTGTTTTATTATGGTTGTGTTTAATCTAGACCGTTCGATAATTGTAACAACCAATGGTATAAAAAATCCGTTTTTCACTTATTGATATAAGATATATTTTTATTTAATATAAAAATTTAATGGTTGGTTGTTTTATTAGTCATATTTAGTACAATATATTTAGATTGATTAAGACCGTTGTATTAACATACTGTAATATCTAATTGCGCACACCTTTTTTAGTTGCATTTGATATATGATTTAGTGTACACCATTAAATGTGCTTAAATCCAACCGTTTTTTTATTGACATGCATGCGAATTATGTTTTTATTACACGCTGGGTATAAAGGACCTAGGGGCATCCGATGTTTGCATTGGAGTACTGGACTCTTGCATGCACACCATAGATAACATATTCCGTTTTATTAGTCCGATGTTTACCAGAGTCCCGCCGCTAACGTATATAGGATTATTGAGCTGATTCCTAATTAATGACTTGATCTTACCATGGAATCTAGCTAACGAATAGGAATAATAGGAGTACTAATCTGATTCCGATCATTATTCACCAACAATGGGAAAGGAAAAATAGTAGACAGGATACCTTTTTGTATTGTATATCTTTCTAGACTATATACTAATCTAATCTAAACCGTTGGATGATCATAATATCTAACGGTGTAGATCTTTTCTTTTTTATATTATATTTAATATATGATTTAATATAGACCGTTAGATGTTCGTAAAATCTGACGGTGGAGGGCTTTTATTTTTTCCGATTAACGTGGGAATTCATTGGTCCTCTCGGCGAACGTGGTGGCTTCTTTTAACACTCTCTTATTAATATAATATAATAGATACTTTATACAACATTTCTTTTTTATGTTCAGTTTAATAATATAATAGTGTCCAAATCAAACACTCTTTGAAAATATGCGGTGCATATTATCTATGCATATGCACTGTCGTTACACTGCAGCTGGAATGTGAAGTTTGAAAATGGGTAACGAGCCCCTTGCATCGTGCGTCAGTCGTCCCTCATGAAACACGAGGCACCGCCGCCCGCCAGTCATCGATTAAAGTCCGTGACGCCAGAGTGGTATTTAGACCAAACTCCAGAGGAGCTTTTGTGCGTGAGATCACATCCAACGCTCCACTCCACTAGCAGAGGAGACGCTGCCTATATATGCATGTATCCGCATCCACTCTGACACGACGGGCGAAACGTGGGCAGCGTTGCATGCAGTGCAGCAGCCGGCGACGCACCCGATGATAGTGGAGATGGGGGCATCGGTTGTCTCTGCGCTCGCCGTGATACTAGTCCCGTGTCTGTGGGCGGTGCTGGTGCGCCTGGCGTGGCGGCCGCACGCCGTGACGCGGCCATTCGCGCGGCAAGGCGTCCGCGGCCCGCCGTACCGCTTCTTCCTGGGCAACACCGGCGAATTTAGAGCGATGTGGGCGGCGGCGGCGAGCTGCGGCGCAACGCTGGACCGGAGCTCCCACGACATCGTCCCCCTCCTGATGCTACACCTACACGCGTGGACGTCGCGCTACGGCAAGGTGTTCCTGTGGTGGAGGGGCTCGACGCCAGTGCTGAGCCTGGGCCACTACGACATGGTGAGGCTGGTCCTTGCTTCCGACAAAGCCGGCGGGCACTTCGTCAAGCCGGTGATGACCCCGGCTTTTGATGGAGATGTGTTCAGCGCGGCAATTTTCAAGACCGATTCCGAGTTGTGTCGGTTTCCGCATGAGCCGATACTGAGTCAAACCAGGACTCGACTGATTGAGTCTGACTCAACGCTCGCATATGGTATACGCAGTTGAACCTCTATCGTGACTCAAATACTTGATCCGCAAGCAATCAGAATTCTAATGGGTCGTTAGGTGGCTAAAACCCATTAGTGGAGACTATATGTATGCATGAGAGGGCACGGCTTGAGTTGATTGACCGAACGTTTGTGCGTGAGAGCCATCGCAGAAAAGGTTTCTGTGAAGCCTTAGCTGTGTTCTGGTCCAATCTCTCAAGATTCTCCGCTAAGTTCATGGTGCTAGCACGCCAAAACTTGGCGTCGCCTTCCCGCACGTGTGGATACCGTAGAGGCGTTGCTACGACTAATACGTTGATCAGCCGACTGATCTCAAGGCCGGCCGAGTGGTTCCTGATCGAGATCGGCTGGGTGACTCGGCATCGGCTCTTCTCTGCACATTGACTTGGCGCACTTTACTTGGCACCCGACTCCGTTAACTCGGCACTCAGCTGCACTGCGCGTCTAGTGGTAACGACCTATCATATCTTGTTTTTACATGTTCCTGTATCTTACGTGGTAATAGAAAAATGTTTTCATCCTATGATAACCTACTCCGTAACCTACAGTCCTACAGTCTTGACGGTGATCATGGGCGATGGCCTAATCATGGTCGAGGGCCAATCTGGGCGCACCACCGCCGCGTCGTGGCCCGGCGTTCGCCGTCGACAAGGTGAGGATGATGGCGGGCGTCATGGCGGCGTGCACGGGGGAGGTGGTCCGGGCGTGGGCAGCGGTGGTAGCAGCGGCAAGCGGCGGGGAGGGGGCGGTTGTTGAGGTCGGGCGCTGCTTCAGGGAGCTCACCGCCGACGTGATCTCGCGCACGGCGTTCGGGAGCAGCTACCGCCAGGGCAAGGAGGCGTTCCTGGCGCAGCGGGAGCTGCTGCTGGACGCCATGGCCGCGATGGACGGCGTGCGCGTCCCGGGCGTGCAGTACGTGCCAACGAGGGCCAACGTGCGCCGGTGGAAGCTCGAGAGGAAGGTTCGGGCCACGCTCAAGGGCATCGTAGACGAGCGCCTGGCCGGCTGGCCGCCGCAGCCGCTAGGGAGTCGTCGCAGTCGTCGCCCATGGGGATGGGGTACGGCACGGACCTGCTGGGGGCCTGGGGCTCATGCTCAAGGCAGAGTCAGAGCCAGAGGGTGGCCGTGATGAGAATGGACGAGATCATCGACGAGTGCAAGACGTTCTTCTTCGCGGGGCACGAGACGACGGCGCACCTCCTCACGTGGTCCATGTTCCTCCTCGCCACGCACCCGGAGTGGCAGCGGCGGCTCAGGGACGAGGTGCTCCTCGAGTGCGGCGGCGGCGACGCCCTGAACCTGAACAAGCTCGAGCTCGTGACCATGGTGCTGTACGAGACGATGCGGCTGTACGGCCCGATCAGCAGCATCGAACGGGAGGCGACGGCGGACGTGGAGCTCTGCAGTGGCGTGAAGGTGCCCAGGGGCACCGTCCTGTCGCTGCCGTTCGCGATGCTGCACCGCGACGAGGAGGCCTGGGGCGCCGACGCCGGCGAGTTCAACCCGCTCCGGTTCCGGGAGGACGGCGCGGGCACGGGCGGGGCAGCCGCCGCCGCGCACCCAGGCGCGCTGATGCTGGCCTTCTCCGCGGGCCCGCGGTCGTGCGTCGGCCAGGACATGGCGATGCTGGAGGCCAAGGCGACGCTGGCGCTCATTCTCAGGCGCTTCACGTTCGAGTTGGCGCCCGGGTACGTGCACGCGCCCGCCGGCCACCTGGCTCCCGAGATGCACGTCGTGCTCAAGCTGCTCTAGCTCGGATTCCTAGTGGGCCAGCATGCATGTTTTCCTTTTCGCTTTCCATTTGTGTGTTTCTTTAATTTCTTGTTTTCCGGCCGGCCCCGTTTCTGTTCCGTGCGTGTAGTTGCTTAGGCGGATATGATGGTTTTATGTATGTTTAAGCGCAATTGATTATTGCGTTTAATAAAACGGAATTTCTATGTCATTCCCTTAATAAAAATAAATGGAAAACATGCATATGCATGGCAGCTCAACAACCCCATGCAGACATCGATACAATACTAAGTCTATGCCCGTGTGTTCTACGGAGGCCGACATATCGTGTTTAGCCACATTGAGATTCATATCCAATGCCTGTCCACGTGTTCTTCGTCTCAAACATCATCTACGGAGTACAAAGGTTTAAGTTTTGGAGGGATAACGTCTTCAACCGTTCAACACCAATAAAAAACGTGAAGTCGCTGTATGCATTTGATGATTTTATTGGCTTTAATAACGGTCTCCAATGGAAATCTTCCAACCTTCCTTCTATCCACCCCACCTCTTTGGTTCAGAAACTTGCATATCCCTTGCTAGCACAAAATATAGACAACTTAAAATAAAATTTGAAGAAAGAACAATAACAGCTCAGTACATTAATTCTCTTTGGACAAGTACCAAGTAGTTCTTGCATTGCCTGCTGGTTTAATTCCTCTCTATGTATGCATGAGAGGAATGTGAAATTATCATTCAATTTTTCAGTGGTTGGAAAATAGGCGTTACTCATAGTACCGGTACCAGATAGTACCAAATAGAAGGTTATAATACTATAAATGGTGGGACTGGTATCCATATTTTTTTTAAAATTTTAATTACACAAAGGCATAAAAGGCATTAAGAATACAAATACAAGTTTTACTATGATGAAAAAATTTGGAGCAACGGTTATAAAATCGGGTGGTGTCAAGGGGAATGTACTAGATGGTAGCAAATAGGTAGGTTCGATATAAAAATAGTGTGATCAGTACTATATAATATTTTCAAATTAATTTATTGACCGGAGGTACCACTCCTTTTTTATTTTTAATGCCTTTTTTCCCTTTGTGGAATTAAAAATTATAATTAAAATATATGGTACCAATCCCATCTTTTTTAATACCGGGCCGTCATTTGGTACCTCCTTATAACGATACCGTTGTACCATCAATTTATAAACATTTAGATCTTCTTTGATGGATGACCCATATTTTTTTTAACCACCATAAAACTTGTACAATTTAATTATTAGTTATTAACAATAGAAAAAAAGGGTGGTACCTCCTATTATATTATCGCTAGGTATCTTTCCAACCATTATAAAATCTCTCATAGGGAGTAATAAGTTGTACACTTCATTCATGTTGTTACATAGAGTTTTTTGTGCAAAAATAAATTTCAAACACAGTTTGAAAATTTGAATAACCTAAATCCATTTAAGTAGTATCACGTAAATTCTAGAATTAGCAAAATTGTATTTCGGGCAGAAAAATCTTTATTTGCAGCCAAAGCCCACTCTCCCTCTTGCTAGTTGCTAATTTGCCTTTTTTCCTATTTTTTCAAGGGCCAAATCTGGCGCAGGCAGCCGGCCCAGCCGGTCTCCTCCGTGGCCCAGCCTCACCACTTCTCAGCTTAGAAAGATTTAAGGCTAAATCTTTAGTTTCATGTGTTGATAAACATGATTCCAAAATTCTACTAGTAGTAATAATTCTAGAAACTCAAAAATTCCAGTAGCTTAGCGCATAATGTTTAGTTTTTGTATAATTTTATTTTCAAACTTTAGTTGAACGCTTTCCAATTTGATAGTCAAATAGGCCATCAAATATAAAATTTCAGTCGAGCAGGGGATTTTGGTCAAGGCTTGTTTTTTTCCAAATATATAGCATGAACTATAAAAACTTAAATGACGAGCATAATGCAGAAATGCATTAACCATAATATAGAGAAGATTCCTGCAAAATTTCACTGTTTTTGGAGCTTTTTTGCTATTCATATTAATTATACAATATATGATCTTGAAATAAAGCTTCTTTTATCTAGAAAATATGGCTAAAAATATGGAATTTTGGACACCTCCGAAAAATGTATGGGTTCATTTTTTTCTAATTAAGAAGAGTGTACCAGAGCAGTTATTTACATTCATCATAAAGTATATAACTATAGTTCCGTTATGGTGCGGTACAACAATACAATAAAATAAATCACCTGAACGAATCAACAATGAGAACTAACGAATGCATATGACAAATGACAAACAGGCTGTGGTAGTACAAAATCGCTCAATTTATGGCCGATTTCGTCATTCGAGAAAATTCTGTGGTAGTACATAACACTCTGAGACACATGCCCGGCCCTGCTATCGAGTCCATTCCTCTTTTGCTTGCTTGACAATACCGGCATTGCACAGCAAGGCCCAGACGTGCGTGATGAACTCCCCACCTTATGCGAGCTGCTTGACATGTGCCGCCCCATTGAATAAAGAATTGATGTAAAGTGGAAGGCACACATTGATTGGCATGAATCCAGTCTCTTCCAGAGAATCAAACTGAAGTTACTTTCTACCTCGGCGATGAAGAATGCAGTAGCGATTGTGTTGCTTCCAATAGTGAGTTCTACGGAAGCAACTCCCTTTGTCTCAATGGGGTTCTTGGCCCCACGCCACTGAGTGTTATGTTGGTCTTGACTAGTTCAACGTCCGTCTTGCCTAGCTTCTTAAACAGATCGTAAGGCATCAAATTCACAATAGCTCCACCGTCAACCAACATTTGAGACACGGACGCTCCGTCAATGTGACCACGAACATAAAGAGGCTTCAAATGATTAACCGATTCTATCGGTTTTGCAAAGACAGCATTTTTTGGTCCAAAATCCTCTTCATCTTCTCCAATAATATCATAATCGGTAGAAAAAGTAATCATATTGATATCCATACCTAGATGCTGAGGAGAAGCCTCGTAGTCCACCATCTCTTCTTCTAGTACATCTTCCTCTGAGCCAACAGGTGCAGAAGCCTCCGCAACAATTGATGCTGCCTTGACCTCAAGTTCTGGTTCTGGCACTGCTGGCCTTTGATTACCGGACAGTCCGTCAGTGGACACCGGACAGTCCGGCATACCGGATAGTCCGGTGGATGTCATCGGACAGTCTGGTGACTGAGGCTAGTCTGAGGTAGCTGTCTCAGCAGGAACTTCTACAACTTTTGGCTTCCACTGGCTTAGGAGGAAACATAGGATGTGTAATGTTGAAATTCCTCTTAGCTTCCCGCTCTTTTCTCTCTTTGGCCGCAAACTTTGTAATGTCATTTTTTTGAGTATGAGTCAAACCCGAAGGACACCACCGAGGAATGAAATACTTTGGATCTAGTGGTGGCTTGCTGGTAACCTTGCTAGAGTTTGCCTCATGATCATTAGCCAAAGTAACCTTAGATGGAACCTCCTTTGACATAACACTAGCTGATTTTCCAAACACCATCGGCATTTTGCAATTACTATTATACACTACATTGTTAGTCCCAATATTAACATCACCGGCTGTAACTTGAGGTGCTGATTGAGCCGGTGGTGCCGCTAGCTAATCCGGTGACTTCATTGGTTGAATCAGTTTTGGTGGAAATTGAAAATTTTGAGGGGGTGGTGCATACCTTTGTGGCTGTAACTGTGGTTGTGTCCCATGCCCCCCTGCCAGATATGTCAGCATTGTAGGCCGATAATTCTGGCATTGTTGCTGGTTTGGCACCCATGGACCAAATTGAGAAACAAACAATCGGTCATGTACAGAAGGAGCCAACCTATCAAAAACAGAAACTTGTGGTGCCCCCACCCCTGATAGCAATAAGGATTGTAAGCATAAGGTGTACACATGTTATTCCAAGCCGGATTTTGTTGGAACTCTTGTGGAGGACCCCACATTACAGGTGGAACCATGGGTGCTGGTGGTACTAGCTAAACCACTTGAGGAGCCGTTTCTGTCGGCTTTTTATTCTGCACAGGCTTGACTTCTCGCGGTGGTAACCTTGGTCGCTTATATGACCGGTTCCTGGAAGCGGCCTTCCTCACATACTTGGTAAGCAACTGATCAAATGTAGGACTAGACTGATGTGACTTACCAGAGATCCTTGCCTGATGCTTCTTTCAAGTCCCCAGCTTCGGCTACTGTTTTGGCTTAAAAGTCCTTGGACGCTGTTGGGGGCCGCGGGACTGTCCGGTGGGCATTACCGGACTGTCCGGTTGCTGGCGCCGAATTGTCCGGTGGCATTGCCCTAGGAGCCACTTGCTAGTTGTGCTGCCCCCCAGTGCCTAAGAACCTGCTGGTGATCTTCAACATGTCCCTGCCATCTGCAGTCTTCTCCCAGATCATCTCCCTGGCCAAAACTTTAGTATTCTCATCGATTAGCCTTGAGGAACCAATGACCATAGTTTTGCCTTTGCTTGCATCGGCCACTTCAGGCCGAACCAAGACTTTCTTGCCACCCATGTCTAGAGTGTTCATGGGGAACGGCTGCTTGTCAATTTGCATCTCTGAAAAACTCATACGGCCTTCATTCACGGCCGATTGTATCTGTCGACGGAAAACATTACAATCATTAGTTGCATGAGAGAAAGAGTCATGTCATTTACAATAAGCTTTCCTTTTCAACTCATCAGTAGGAGGAATCGTATGCGTCAATGTAATATTTCCATTTTTGAGAAGCTCATCAAATATCTTATCACATTTAGCAACATCAAAAGTAAACTTAAGTTCTTCTTGCCGATTCTTATTAATCGGTCTCAAAGAAGGACAAGTAACAGATTTGTTCTTATTGGACCAAGCAAATTGAGCTGCATAGACTTCTTTAGAACCATCATCGGAGCTAGCCGAATCATATTCTACAACATTCACATTATGACGCACAATCTTTTGGCTCTCTCTACTTCGGCTCTCTATAGCCAAAGCCTGCTGATGCAGTAAAGACAAAGAATAAAATCGTGTACCAGCTAATTTCTCCTTAATGTACGGCCTCAACCCCTCAAGAGCTAGCCCGGCTAATTCTCTATCTGAAACAGTCAACTGGAAACACCGGTTTCTAGTATCTCTAAACCTCTTGAGATAATCATGAACCGATCCTTCACGACCTTGCCGAATTTTAGATAAATCGACCAATTCAAGCTCATAATCTTCTGAGAAAAAGTGATCATGAAATTTTGCCTCCATCTCATCCTATGTCCCAATTGAATTGGGAGGCAAAGAAGAGTACCAAGCAAAAGCATTCTCTGTAAGAGACAAAGAAAATAACCGAACTCGGAATGCTTCCTGTTCGGCCAAATCCCCTAATTGTGCTATGAATTGGATAATATGCTCTCTAGTGCTTTTATTGTCCTTACCGGAAAATTTTACAAAGTCCGGTATTCTAAACCCTTGAGGGAAAGCATGAGCATCGAATCTCATAAGGTTTCTGATAGGAACTAGTAGAACTCGATACATCAATCCCCGTCTTCTTCTTAAGAACAGACACCAATTCCTGCCATATTTCTTCCTTAACCCCCGATGTAGAAGCATCGGACCTCTGCACATAAGATCTAGAAGCACTAGGATTTTGTGTAGACCACATCTGATCATTCATGGAGTTCGGGATGGGACCTTTGGGTACCCCCGAACCAATCAGCGAAACTGATCCTGTACCATAAGAAACCGTAGTGAAAGGTGGCGCAAATCCTTCTAATTCTAGTGGCGGTGTGAAGTATTCTACTCCTGTCGTATTTAAAACAATCCTTCGGTTAGGATCTACCGAAGTTGGAGCAACTGTCGTGCGTGGTGGAGCCATGACAGCCCCTGTGCTGGGCACACCGGATAGTCCAGTGGGGAGCACCGGACTGTCCGGTGGAGACACCGAATTGTCCGGTAGACACGACCGGCTGAGTTGGTCTGCCCAACAGAGAAGGTGGAGGTCTCGACTGTCTAGGATAGGAATTTAAAGGCATACCATACATCGGTTGGGTCTGCTGTGACCCGTTTTGCACCGATGGACTAGGTGTAACCGATTCTACGGTTGGTTCATGTGAGGGAAAAGTAGGAGCAACGGATTTCTCATGAATCCTAACCAAACCATCTATGGAACTTTGCAATGTGCCTAATTGGTCAGCCAATTGATTATGTCCCCGATCAACATAGCTTTTCATAGATTCAAATGCTTGAAGGGTGTTTGGACCACTTACATCGGGGGTCGATGAGGTCGTCGACGACAATAGAGCATTGAGGGTGACTTCCTTCTCCTTGGTCACCTTCTTGTGGCGATCCATCGTGAATCCCTCTAGGAACTTCTTCATCCTGCCCTCCGTTGTTTCCTTCATTATGTCGTCGAAGCGCTTTTGCTCTTCAGCCGGCAAATTCTCAAAAGCCGGCCTCACAATGTTGCCTTGGATGACATTGGATGCATCCGCAAGCTCTCCAATTGCGTCCAACTTCAGATTGAGCCCCGCTGTCCCCAGCGGAGTCGCCAAAAAGTGTGTTGATACGTTTTAGCGCCAATCACCAATGATATGACCTAGACCAATCCACCCGGGAGGGACCCCATCAGGGAGGATCAGTGCTAGGGTTTGCTCTAGCATTGGCAGTCCACCTAGAGCTCCTCAAGTCGGCGTAGAGTCGAAGAGAGGCGAAAATTAGGGTTGGAGAGGAGAATTAGGGTTTGGGAATAGATATTTGCATAAAAGTAAAGTAAATAAGAGATTGGTTCGATTGTGGATGCGTCAATCAGCCTTACCCCTTTATATTTATATGGAAGGGTGGTCTTAACCCTTGTACAAGTAGGATCCCGGAAGATCTCGTCCAAATCTCAGAATTCTGCTCAGACTCGACTCTACCGGATAGTCCGGTACAACCCACCAGATAGTCCTGTAATACCGGACAGTCCGGTACATGCCACTGGACTGTCCGGTGGCGCCGGCCAATATGGCCATGCCCATTTAGGTGCTCAACATAAACCAGTACAAAGAGTTCATCAAATCACACTGAAGAATATTGATTGAAGTAGCTCCCGCAAATTAATTCCTCATGCATTTCACTCGGGATCGATTCACGTACGTGCAGCCACAACTTAATAATGCATGCGAGCCGAGTACGTGTAAGATAGATTTTTTTTTTAGATAAAGTTACCTTGGCGCAGACAAGAAACTTGTCGGCCCTCGAAAGACCTCCCTGCAGGAGGAGGTATTGTGGGTAATTAGATTGCAATTTCCTCGAACCACTGGGTCGAGAAAATGCTCCGAATGCTGGATGCGTATTGCGCGCCTGCAATGCATGTGTCTCTGAAGGCAGATTCATTGCAAGGGGCTTTCTTTTAGGAGGCGACCTAGGGTTCAAGCTCTGGTTGTTGGCCAGCACCACACCTAGGTGCACCACCACCATACTGATGTGCATGGCCTCTCAACCTCTACGCACGAACCGACTCCTTGGTTCCTCAGATTAATGCAGTGTAGTAGTATAAATCAACTCCCATCTGGCGCCCTTTTATAACCAGAGCAAGCAACAAGGATCACATTTACAATCTGTCGGCAGACACGTTGTCACTTTGCTAGCTCATTTTAATTTGTGCTACAGATACGATATGATTACACCCTGTTGCTCGCCGCTGAATGTACGCGATCCCTCGTTATATAACGATATGGCACACGGATCACCATGCCAGCCGTGTAGTTTACATTTGCTGCTCACTTTGTGCTATGATACGATTACACCCTCGATCGATATGATTTTTTTTTTGTCGCATATACCCCGGCCCGTACGCACTCCTAGATTTCATGTCATGGGCCGTATATGGGTTTCATTTGTTTTGTCTCAGCAAAGGATCGACGGACCGTACGTACCATGCAAATCTACTGTGTACTACTGCTGAGAGTGCTGACTGTTTGTGCGCTCTACACTGTATGCTCGATGAGCGCTAGCCATTCAGCCTCCGGACTAATTTGTGACCATTTCTCAGAATCTCAATACAGAAATTAGTGAATGATCGCTATTTTTAGCAGCTTAGTCACCGACATGGGTTTTCATTTTGTGGATACGCGGTCCAGACAGCTAGCCCTCCCCTGCAACCCATTGCTCTTTTTGCCTTTTCTTTTCACTTTATTCTTTCTGTCTGTTATCAATGGAGTCTTAAATGATCATAACACTCATGTCAAACAACCTATACATACACAACTTATATATACAAATTACGAACAAAAAACTTATGTCTTACATGAACATGATTAGTAAACCAAACTTACAGAAAGTTTCTATACAGAAATCGAAACTTACAAACATAATACATAACAAGTAATCTATTTAAACAAAAAAAATCTGTGTGAGGAACAAAAAACTTTTGAAACAAAATTTAATGAAAATTTTGTGTGCTGAAATTTTTTTTATAGATATAAGTAAATATATTAAACTATGTAGAAACAACTTACAAAGACATCTTATGGAAAACAACATATAACGACGAGTGCTAGCCATTCAGCCTCAAATCTAACGGCTCTGGCTAATTAGTGAGCGTTTCTCATTTTCAAATTTAGTGAACGATTGCTGTTTTTAGCCACCATCGACGTGGGTTTGTGTGGTTACGTGATCGAGACAGCCCCCCTCCCCTTCAGTCGTCCATGGCTCTTTATGCCTTTTCTTTTTTTTTTCTTTTCTCACTTTATTCTTTTTGTCCGTTATCAATGGATTGTTAAATGATTATAACTCTCATGTAAAAAAACTGATATATAGAAGCTGCGAATGCAGAACTTATATCTTACATGAACACAATTAGTGAAGCAAACTTACAAAAAGAAAACTTATATAAAGTTTCTATACAGAAATTGTAAAGGACAAACATAAGTTATAAGTATACTTATATTTAAATAAAAAATTTATATGGAAAACAAAAACTACAGATATTTTTTATAGATATAAGTTAATTTAAAATCTTTGTAAAAAACTACTTACAAAGAGTCTTATTGAAAACAACATATAAGGTAGAGCGCTGGCTATTCAGCCTCCGAACTAATGGCTATGGCTAATTAGTGGGCATCCTTATTTCCGAATTTAGTGAACGATTGCTATTTTTAGTGGCCACCGATGTGGGTTTTCCTTGTGTGTATATATATAAAACTTGTGTATACATAAGTTCTCGTTTACATGAGTCTTATATATGATCATTTAACACCACTGATAATAGACAGAAATAATAAAGTGATAAAAAGAAAAAGGCATAAAGAGCCAGGGGCTGTCTGGAATAACAGACAAAAAGAATAAAGTGTGCAGCAAATGTAAACTACACCGCACGTGTCCACTGCATGGTACGTGCGCTGCATGTGGTGGTGCCGCATGAAACGTAGTTGTTGGGCAAGGAAGCAAAGCATGTAGACAAAAGTGTTGCGCATGGACAAGCGAGATCGGTGAGCTCGCCTGTCTTCAGGGAGGGAGTATTGTTACGTGTACTACGCTTAGCAAAGAGAGACGAAGCACCTATAAACAAATAAGCTATATATATATATATGGAAGCCCCGGCCATGGTCCGGCCAGCCAGGAAAATGGGCTAGGGATGCGGCCCGCACCGGGGTCGGGTGGGGGGCTTGGCCATGCACGTCACGAGGCCTGGCTGCCGTGGGCATCCGTATTGTGTAAACCTTTGTGAAATTTATCGTAAATCTATGTACAATTGAGCGTAAAATTGATATAACTACCGCGGAAAGGATCCACGAGTCGACCGTAAATTTGTGAAATTTGTGTACAAGTGACGGCGAACCATGGCGGCCTCACCAACGTGTCCTGCTGCCTCCACCGTCGTAACTCGACCAGTGGCAGCGGCGGGATCATCGCAGGGTGTTGGCTAGTCGTCGCCCACGCGTCCTGCTGCCTCCATAAGCAGGGATTATCGTGACTCCACTAGCGTCGCAGGGGGGTGGCCAGTCGTCGCCAACGCGTGCTGCTGCCTCAAATGCATCACCTGGGGCCGATTTGCTGTGTGCAGGGAGATCGTAACTCCACCAGCGGTGCTGTGAGCACCAGGGTGCGATGAGATCATCACCGGGGAGGCAGAGGGAGATGCGGTGGAACGGGCGCCTATGAGAATTTTCACAGATCAAGAGATGGACACTCCGCATATCATGCAAAGCCATGCAAGTATTTGAGACTAACCAGTAGAAAAATAATGCGTAGGCATGTAATTATTTGAGTCTCACCAGTAGGAAGATAATGCGTAATTCTGATAGTTTTGTGAATAATTTATGTTTGTCCGAGTAGCTTCTGTATATGTGCAGCCAGACACTATTGATCCTAGAATTGTACATCAAGTGGGCATGACATTTCGTAATGTGGATGAGGTGCACCATGGTAGATATGCCTATGAAGTGGGTTCCCCACTAAAGAGGTACAGGGAGAGAAAAAACTGCAAGTGGCTGAACTGCTCAATGGAGGGTAAGTGTGTAAAAGACTTGTTGATAATCCAAAGGTGCGCAATGCATCCTCAAAGCGGACAGAATGCAAGGCTGGTATGAAGCTAAAGAAAATATATGACGATGCCACGGAGAATATTATAGCGGTGCAGATTGATCTGCTGCACTTGGAACATAATCACGAATTCATAACGCAGCAAGAAGAAAAAGATCAGCTACAATGCAACAAGACCCATGATCCAGAATACATGGAGTTTATTGGTGCAATGCAAGGTAGCAGGGTCCCGCATCACTGCATTGTGGACTCTCGAGAACGTTCCAGTGACATCACAAGACATGAGGAACCTGTAAGCCACAATTTATTTTGAATCTAGAATTACACAATTACCTTCACACCAAGTGTACTTTTAACGAGTCTCACTTTATTAATTGAATCACACAGGAAAGCTGCAAGGCGCCGGGAGAATAATGCCAATGGTGTGTCTAAGCTTCTAATGTAGAAAAAAAAATCCACAATTTTTCTGTGACTTCCAGTTGGACAAAGAGGGGAAGATAAGTAGTATATTTTGGTCTCATGCAAGTCAGCAAGGGGACTACGTAGATTTTGGTGATGCAGTTACGTTCGATACGACTCATAAGACTAACCTTTATGATAAACCGCTAGTCATGTTTGTTGGTGCGAACCACCACCTCAATGCGTCGTGTTTGGGTTCGCATTGTTGGGAGATGAAACAGTCGAGACATTCGAGTGGGTTTTTAGTGCATTCAAGACATGCATGGGAGCGGAGGGCCCAAGGGTAATGCTGACAGGTATAGTTTCCATATATACATGCAATTTTCAGTCGTCTTGTTTAAATTAAAGACCGGCTCATGTTCAATAGCAATATTGGGAGCATACAATTGACCTGGGAGTTAAGTCGCAAACGGATTAAAGAAATTTTCATATGACCATATGTAACCATGTATGATTGCAGATCACGGCACTACGATGCCAGTTGCACTATGCAGAGTCTTCCCGAACACAATCCACAGATTGCGTCTTTGGCACGTGCAGAACAGGTTTATGTCGAATCTTAATGAGTTGTATGCAAGGTTTGAGGAAGAGGATTTCAAGTCAAAGTTCCAATCTATAATACATCATCCATTGACTGTAAATGAGTTTGAGGCTGCATGGGCGATGATGCTTGATGAGCTCAAACTACACGATGACGTGACTCTTAAGAAATTATATGAGATTCGAAAGGAATGGATCCCCGCTTATTTCAAAAAGGACTACTGTGGACTGATGGTCTCTATACAGTGCAGTGAGAGCATGAACAAGCTCATGAAGAGCGCTCATGTCGATGCGAACACCCCACTTTATGAGTTTGCTAAGCAAATGATGAAGCTGCTGCACAGTAGGAAGACGAAGGAGGCAAAAGAGGCGTTAGGCTGCAAGGTAATTGAAATTGATTATGTATCATGCTAGTTAACAAAATGTGATATGATTATGATTGGGTGAAATGCAGGGACAAAAGGAGACAAACACATTGTATGAGTTCGAGATCAAGGTTGCGAGGGCATACACAAAGGCTGTAATGAATAGGTTTGAGGAATCGATGAAATATGCCACAGCATACAAAATAGCACATGATCCTGATGGTGGTGTAAATGATTGGGTGGTGCAGTATACTAAGAGATCGAATAGAATAGTATGGGCTCAACATGAATTCAAAGTGATGGCAGATGTAGAGGCTGGGAGGTATACATGTGAGTGCAAGCAGTGGGAGCACACAGGTATGTTATGCTCAGCAATGGTTCTTATAAGGCATTCTGATTTGTTATTACGAGTACCATATATATCAGTGAGCATCAGGTACCACATCAGGAGATGACGGAATGGATACTTGTAGCAAGGATAATAATGTATGGAATATTGATTGCTAGTTTTAATGCAAGTCTATTCTGTGTGCATCTTTTACGTGCCATCCAGCAACTTCAGATTGATAGGTTCCCCAAGGAAAACATTTCGCAGAGATACACGATCTCAGCAGGCAGGATGTGGTTTTTTCAAGGGATGATAAGAAAATGAAGGGCAAGGATGGAGAGACTAAATCCTACAGACATAAGACGTTGCTAAAAAAGACAATGAAGGTAGTAAATAAGGCAAGTATGTCGAAGGCAGGCCATGATAAGACGTTGGATGTGATGGACAAGCTGCTGGAGTTGCTGGAGCGCCTGGAGCCAAATATTGGAGGACATGAGAGTTTCGTAACTAGTGATGGGGAGGGCGACCAGGTAGGGATATTGTGTTTTATCGAACAACAGCATTGAGGCCAATAGATGATGTTTGCATGGTACAGGATGAGGGGTGCCTGTTGGAGACGTACAGGGTGACAATTTGCCAAAAAGAAGGGATCCATCGAGTTCGGATGCCGGGTATGTATGCATAAATATTGCACCTATTGTTCATTGTATGGAATTATGTTAATAAAGCTTGTAAATTATAACCGCCTTGTGTTTTGCTAGGACAAACAGGTGGTTTTGAATGTAGATGAGGATGGTGCAGGCGTTGTTGAAGAGCCGGTGCCTGTGACTACTATGCAGCAAGTAAAGAAGGCTAAATGCATAAACATGAAGGCATTATGCAAGCACTTAACGATATTTAGACCATATCCAATGAGTTGTAATATTAGATGTTTGCTTTCTGGCTTGCTGTATAGGATGGGAATAGCAATGGTGTTGTGGGACATCAGTCTAGCGCAAAGCAGGACTATACGATGCGTTTTGGGTGGTGACTGTCATCCAGATTTAGAAGCTAGAAAGGTGAATGTAGTATTAGTTGCATCTGGTTGACCTCTGTTCATGTGAATGCCATTTTAAAAACTGCGGCTGAAAATGGTTCATTTTGAAAATGCAGAAACTGGATTTTGCTCTTGAGGGGATAAGTTTGGAGAGATCAGATCGTGCAAAACCAAAGGGGAGGACAATCAAAGAGTCTGAATCAAGGGTTCTCAAGCTAGGTGCGAAAGGAGAAAATAAGAAGAACAGGAAGTGCCAGAAGTGCGGCACTGCGGATGAACACAACAGTCGCACATGTCTGTCGGTGGAGGAGAATTGGGTACAATTGGCAAACCTTGCTGGTCACAAGAGAGATCGTCCTCTGGGTTCAAAGAACAAGAGTGCAAGTACAGCTCCTGAGTGGAATGAGACAACAACTTCGAAAAAGTGACGCGTAGTTGTCTTTGACGATGATGAATGGATGACACGGAGCATGTGTACACAACAAAGGCTGGATGTGTAGCCTAGTCCTTGCCTTCTACACACCCAAGTGGTTGCTGAAGGAGGTGGCTCAAAGGTCAAAGAGTAATGAACCTTATTGTGTTTGTATTTTGAAGGTTGACATATAAATGTGGTATGCCATCTTTTATATAGTTGGTTGAAGTTGCTGGGTGCAGTCCTCACTGAAGCCCAACAATTAACTATACAATGCCTCGTTATAACCAAAGTAGCATAAAATATCAATGTTAAGAGCATAAAATGTCCCTGCTTTGTGCATAAGAGGCTTAATGTCCATGATTGTTATAAGTAGGGTGACTCATTTAATAAAAGGACAGGTTGGGTAACCGTGTAGCACATAGCGACATAACATTTAACATCGCAGGGACACCGCAGGACATAACAGTTTCGAATGTAACCAGACAAGTCATTATATACTTGTGAAGCTCATAACAATAGAACATTTAACAGAAATACTTGATAATGGCAGTGACGGTGTAGCTCAACAGAGGATCACATGTTACAGGTTATCAATAAACAGAACGTTATGACGATAATGGGGATCTAGGCTATAACAGAAGGCACTTGTTTAGTGCACAGTTGGCCAAAATATGCACCAAACAATGAACGGTACAATCCCGCTTTCCTTCTAAACTAGCATAAAGAACATATGAATAGTGCATAATACGTGATCTAGTTGCGACGTAACCACATAACATTTAACATAAATACTCGATAAGGGTAGTCACAGCGCAGTTGCAGGCTTACTTCATGATGGAAGGGATTTTCTTACAACCCAAGATCACATTGAAGTTTAAGCACTTAAGAAAAACATGTCGTGAAAATATGAGGCCATTCATCTACTGGTTATCATACATTTTGCATAAACTAGCATAAAATGCTTCTGTGGATAGCATAAGAAGCAATTCGGGTGCATCTAGTGGTCATGGGCTAAGCTATTCAGCGTGCTTGAATCTTAGTATTTCTGGAGGCAGTGGGCAAATCTTGTTCAGGCGGTGAAAGGTGAGGTAGTAGAGGAGAAGAGCATGATGTTCCTGTGACTGATCCTACAAAGCATGCATTGATTAGAGTTGAAACACAGATAAAATGGCAAAAGAGGAATCCAACATTAACATAAAGGGGTGTCATGTAGAAATGTAGCATACACCATAGCCACACATAGAATAGGATAGTTTGTCGGGGCCGTACCGGGTCTAAATATGCAGTGACAGCGCCATCGGTGTAGTCATAGAACTGTATGTATCTCGTAACAAAGAACCTGCAGTCATTCGACTCTGCGTTCATAGTGGGGCAGTTTGGTGCGAGATTGATTTTGTAGTTGCCAAATTTCGGAAGGCAAGAATTCTTGCGTGCATGTTGTAGAGCTTTGCTAAGCCTGATCATGATCAGTCGGGCCCATGGTAACTTTCTTCCATTGAAATCCACTTGTTCGCAATGGTACGTCTTCCAAGTTGTTCCACCAAGAGCTGGGCCGTATGGATGGGAGTCTAAAATGTCTATGCAACCCTTATAGAAATTAACAACATACAGTGTCCAATGGCCTCCACGTAGCATAGGTAGCATAATCTATTGGGAAGTAATGGGGTATATAAGTATGAAAATTATGCTTGTTTTGCAATACGGGTGGACGTTAGGATTGGTATTCTATTAAGAACCATGGGCATGTGAAATAAAAAACCATACAGCATAAGCATAAAAACTCTCGGTGTGGCATAAGTCATAGTTGCAATAAGCATATGATGGCCGTGTGTATGAAGAAAGAATTAGAAAATTGGTTGGTCAATGGAAGATTACCGAATTGTATGACTCTAGTTGATCATATCCAGGAAGGGTCTTCGCCAAATAAGTCTGTAATGTATATGGGTCAAAGGGCTGGGGATCCTGGCTGCGTTGTTCCTGCTCTTCAGTGTTCAGAATATGCTAAGTCAGTAGAAACGGTTAGTGATGGGGTATGTAGCAGGTTGTATGAGTGATGCGGCAGGAGTGACCTAGAAAATAGGAAATTACCCCAACATTGGCATCGAAGATCTGCCAGAGATTTTTAGACTTGGGTATAGCAGCTGTAACGTCGCTGCGGGCACAGTTGATAAAGCACTGCATGAAATGCGTATCAAGGCACTTCTGATCGGCAAAAGATTCGTATATGTCAAGACATGTGCCGCCATATCCACCGAAATCAATGATAGTACTGCAGTTTATTTGGACATTCCACATTGTAAATGAAAAATTGCGTGTCAATGAAATTGGATTTAATGGGCTTACAATGTGGGACAATGTACTTGTTCATGTCCATAACTTTTGCACACAGGAAGTCATGAAAGGAGAGCGCATAGTCCAATTTTGTAGGGTGTCGTACAGTGGCAATGGGAGGCATAGATGATGCCTATTCCAAAATAAAAATGCAAAGATAGGGCATAAATCGAAAATATGGGTGTGAAAAGCAATCATAAATGCATAACACAAGAAACATAAACAATAAATGTATTGGACTAACATGGCCACCTGGTGTCTCATCAAAGATTGGGACAATGGGAGACACAGGGGCAACGGGAGGAATAGATGATCCCAGATCGAAAAGAAAAATGCAAAGGTAGGTCGTAAATCAAAAAGTTGGGTGTGAGAAGCAATCAGAAATGTATAACACAAGGGGACATAAATAATAAATGTACTGGACTAACATGGCCACATGGTGTCTCATCAAAGACTGGGCCATTCTCAGGTTGAACTGCATCACCTGCCGCCATGTTGCCTCCCTAAGCAAATGATATGGCAGTTAAAAAAAAGGAAGAAAGGCACCGTTGATGATAGGCAAAAAAAAAAAAAAGAACACAATTGATGTGGCTGTTACCATATTGCATGGAGTCTTGCTTAAACTCGTTCCACGGGCTGATGCAGTAGCATCTTTTGGATCCTCAAGGGCGACCTGTCGCATATCACATTGATGAGTTTAGTATAAAAGTGTTGAATCGACATCTAAAATGAAACGTCAGTAAATAAGGGTGAGAACGTACATTGGTCTGAGGTGTGACATCGTATTTCGGCAAGCAGGTATCAGTATGTGGGGTCATGGAGGTACGTTCTGATATGAGTTGAGCCGTGATGTTTAGGTTCCTCAACAGATCGTTGGCAGCAGCAAATGGGTCATCCTGTACACAGCGAAAGGTTGTGTTCGTGTACAATCCCATCGAAGAAGCATAAAGAACGTAAGCTTGGTGGGACAATGATTGGAGGGAATGTCTTACCTGGTGATTAGGTGAGACATGGGTGTTCAGAGGAGCGGTTTTGTTAGTGTCCAGGGGTGCTTCCGTGTCCGAGTCATCAGGGCAGCCCTCGAATGCTCGGTGGAGTTGATGTTGTCTTTCATAGATTTTATGCACCTGAGGATCTGTCATCTGCTTCTCCTCCTGCGTATATGTCATCGGCGGCTTCGGAGTGAGCTGCGTACCAGACTGGGGGCACGGGTTTGTAAAGAATAAGAATGTGTAAACATTGAATCAGAAATCTGATAATTATACAGATGGAAACATTGTAAACATTGAAGTACAGGTCTATAAAGTGTAAAAAATATAGAACTGTGTGCGCAAATTAATGATGCATGATCCTGATCAGAAAATAGAGCCAATGAGTGCAATGGTGTCCTACTGGGCATGAGTAATGACATATAAGAAATGGCACTGTGTGCATAAATAATGGCCTGTTTGGCATAATCAATGATAAATGAATGCATAAAAATGTGGACTGTGTGCATAAATGGTGAAATAAGGGGCATAATGCAATGAAGTGCATAATAGATGGTGCATTATCAGTTTGGAAAATAGATGCAGCTGCGGCCACGTTGGATGGGCAAGGCATCTCGGAATCGGTCTCTGCACGGAGAACTTCATCAATCATCTCTCCGAACGCGTCGGCTAGTTGAAGCTGCTTCGAAACAATCTCACAAAGACTACGTTCCATTGATGTGCAACACTTATCAACCTCCTTGTCATAAACAGCCAGCAGTGCCTCGAATCTTGGACGAAAACGGTCGGGAAGGCACTGAAGTTTGCTTGAGATCTAATTTTTTATCCATGGAACATAAATGGAAAAGGTGCCAGGGCGACGACATTCATCTGCAGCTGCATGGCACGTCTCTGACATGCTAGGGAAAGCATGTGGGCCATGGCTTACAGGGTCAGGTGCAGAGCGGCTATGATAGTCAGGGACAGCTGTGTAGTAGGTCTCTGCCCTGCTCGGGGAAGTATGATGGGCATGGCGTTGAGGGGGAGCTACATAGCATGTCTCTGACGTGCTTCGGAATTGATGAAAGGGAGCTAATTAGGAGTATATGTATGGTATGGCATACATAAATAACTGCATGTAAGACAAGTCAACTAGAGACATATAACGGGAATGCATATGACATATGTTGTACGAAACCGTATGTTGCAGACAAAGATAAAAAGGAACACACTAGGTTCAGCGCGAGAGTAACATGTGTACAGGGATAAATTACATCGCAATGGCCGAATGGTTCACCGGCCTGCCGTGGCTTCCTCCGATCAGCTTTGGTCAGTGCTGCTATGGTGTGACTGTCAAAATATTTGATACGAAGTGTGCCGTACTTGTTTTTGGGAGCTGCAGCAGCATGGAGGTGGTCCAAGTAGTATAACTACAAAGAAATACAATGGGCAAGTCTTCTGCACGGGTTGCATAATTACACCTAGAAATAAAGCAGCAGACATAAGGGATTTACAAGTATGACGATGGAGCATCCATATATCGTTGTAGAAATATTTGTTCTGCTTCTTGTGTGCCACCTCTGTGCACCATCATAGATGCCATTGTATACAAGCTGGCACCAATCGATCTTCGGAAAACGATCCATCTCTTCAGTCAAGAGCACCTCATTGTTAGATATGTCCCAGCTAGCAGTAGGGAAAAGCAATCGGTTGAATAGGATCAGGAAGAAACATCTGATGGAGAGGTCATCGTCGTTCCCTAATCCTAATCTGTCCTGAAGCTTTGCAATGCCAAATTCGTCTTTGCTAATGCCAAGTGAGGTTCTAAGCCTATTAGCAGTGTCAACTTCGTCGATGTCTAGAGGTTTTCCACCACCGGCACTGGGTAGACCAAGGATGAGGCGAATTGTGTCCTTGGTAATCTTGAGCTCTTTGCCTAGACCAGGGTGAATTGTCATGTCTTCCGGGTCCAGCTTGTTCATCAACCAACTGAGGTGTGAACGGCTCCCTAGAGCATCAATGGTCATATCAAGGATGTCGGAGAATGCTTTCCTTTCTACGGCTTGCAGCTGCCTTTCATTCATGATCTTGGTGCTTACAAGCACATCAAGGGGGTTGCATCTGACATTAAGCCTCTACATATTAGGATAACATCATCGTGTAAGCATATACATCCAAACTTCACAGACAAACTTGAAACATAATCAAAAGCATATGTAGTGCAATTGTGTGCATAAATAGTGCCATGGTTAGCCAAAAAAAATTGCAATGGTGTGCATAAATGGGGGCATGATATGTATAAATAGTGCAACATCAATCATAGATGAGAAATGGTAGAAATAGATAATGCTATGGTATGCATAAATAAGTCAATGGTTGGGATGAAACAGCGCATAGGTGGGCATAAATGGTGCAACAATAATCATAAAAGGTGATGCAGTAAGCGTAACTAGTGCAGTGTTATACATAAATAAGTCAATGATATGCATAAATAGTGCTTTGATTTGCATAAATAGTGCAACAATAATGAGAAATAAATTAATTTTATGCATAGACAGTCAAGAATATGGATAAATGTGCGGATTGATAGTGCAATGTTATACATTTATTTATGAATCAAGTGCGCTGGATGGCTGAGAAATTACATAGCATGAACTGTGACTAATAAAGGCTACCAAGATGAAATCAACATCAGATTAGGAAGAGTCTAACTAACCTAGGATCGTTTGCGTTTGGGTTTTTTGGTGGCTGCTTTTTTGTCAGAATTTGTCTGTTTGGCAGCAGGAGTAGAACGAGGGCTCCGCCGCTCCAGTCGCGGTGACGATCGGAGCTGCTTCGTAGGACCAGTGACATGGCACTTCTTTTTAGGGGGCATGAAATCATCATCTTTGTCGTCGGTAGCCATGTCCTGCGAAGTATTCCGGACCCAAACAGCGACTCTCTTCACGAGACGGGGCTTCCGGGCTTCAGTCGATGTGCCTTGGGGATCGACGGGATGGGGAACTGCAGAACCTGAGCGGGATGAATTAGGAATGTGCCCATCTGCCGTCGCGCATGGAATGTCAACACTGAAGCACTCCTGGCTTGACTCGATGCTTATACGCTTTCGATTGGGCGGAGGCCGGTCCACAGGCTTCATGTTGGGGCCAATGGAACTGCATAAAATTGAATAAACACTTGAAATTGTTATGAATCAAGACAATAACAACTGCAAGTGGCAACGGAGAGCGAGCTTAAGCTCGGCTGCTGGGCAGGGATGGGTATAGAGTTTCGGACAGTGGGAGCCAAGCGAATAAACGGTGGATGCGGCGGGTGGGGATTGGTGGCCGGCAGCGGACGGAGTGCTGGGTGGCGTGGGTGCGGCTGGGGGTCGCTGTGCGATGCGGAGGCACCGGGCGACGCCGGATTTAGGGTTGGGGCAATGGACACGCCCCCTCCCCAACGTGGGTGCGGCGGGTGAATACTGGTGGCCGGAGCGGAGGTTGGTTTGAGCGGGGAGGGGGGGAGAGGGTCGCCGTCTGCCGCACCGGTACCAGACGTGGATGGGAAGGAGGTGCGGGAGAGACGACAAAAGGGCGCAATGGGGAGAGATGAATCGACACCGTACCTGGGTTGGTCGTGGCCGCTAGGTCTCTGGGCGATGACGGGTCGGGGATGGCCGTGCGCATGGGATGGCCGTCCGCCGCGGGGTCTCCCAGCGACGACGGGTCGGGGATGGCCGTCCGCTACGGGGACTCCAGGTGACCATGGGAGGGGGCGGCGGTCGCGGCCGCCAGGTCTCGGGGGGTTGGTCGCGCATATGGACCGGGGCTTCCTTCAGCTATTGGGAGCCCAGGGCTCCAAATATATTATATGTATGTATGGATGGATGCATGCATACATACACCATGTATGTATGTATGTCTATACTATTCAGCTCTCAGGGTGTTGAATAGTTATTCAACGCCCTCCAACTTAGCTCCCACCCGCAATCGTAAAACTTTATCCCGCAACCGTAAAATGTCGTTGAATTTGTGAACCAGCACGGCCGTCCACCCACAATAGTAAAACTTTCTCCCGCAACCATAATATTCCCATTCACAACCGTAAAAGTCACTTTCATATGTATAAAACTCACTCAATTTAATTCTTTCTCAACCCTCAACCGATAAAACATTGTCTATGACAACTTACTCCTAACCACACTCAATACTTTACGCTTTGTCTATTACAAACATATATTTTCTAATGTCTATGATTTGGATGGTTAGGTTTTACTGTCCCAAAATAATTTTTCTCATATTTGAGCATTATACCTATGAGAAATAAATACTTACAGTGCGAGGATAAGTATCAGTTGGGTTGTAGCAAATATGATACGGTTAGAGGATAAATATTCATGGATCTTTAAGTGTAATGGTTATTGAAACCAAATAAGAGTAATTACCATTTGATGTAGTAGAGAATGAATTCATATTCTAATAATTACTTATCCTTGTCCATAGCCTGATAATTATGATTTTTTTTTGTGATTCTTACAATGTGGCTAGGTAATTCAAGCAAGTATGTCTTACTATGTCGATCTGTTCACATTCCTATGGTGGACAATGTTTTATTGATTTTGTTTTTTTAATCTATAAAAAGATTGCTCTTATGCTTGTAACCAAATTTGGATTTTAGTTGTGTATGGAATTCTAAGATTTTTGGTTGTGAGTGACACAATATTTTCTATGAATCAGCATATTGCTACAAGCTCGTCACAAAAAAAGATAACAATTTTGGAATCGCTAAAAACTCATTAAATATCATTCTAATTTAGAATAACTAAATATATACGGTTCGAAAAAACAAGCTTTTGGAAGCTTTTATTTTTATTTTTATTTTCCTCTATGCAAACTCATGCAATTTGTACAATGATGAGCTCCTGTAAATTTGATTGGAAAAAGCACGTGCTATTTGAAATCAATATGTGCACGTACCACCGAACATGCTCATGTATCTATAAATCAATATAAATATAGCCAAAACAAGTTTTCTCTATTTGGATGACAAGTTACTGTCTGGAGAAGATGTTTTTGTAATTACGAAGTTTTACGGTTTGAAGAAATAAAAATTTACGGTTGTGACACAACTATGAGTTTTACAGTTGAGACGACAAGTTAAGTGATACATGATTTAATACGAGTTTTACGGTTGTAGAAGTAACTTTTACGACTGCGGGTTGATAGACTTTTATGACTATGAGTGTAGGAGCTAAGGTGTAAAGTAAAATTTAATCATTCAGACAAAATTTTACGGTTATAGGTTAGATTTGTCACAGAGAATATATACGGTTTGGAGAAAAATTTTAGACAATTTTTTATAGTTATGGGTTCGAAGGCTGGGCTGACGTGTTATTTTATGGTTTCAAGATAAAATTTACCGTTGCGGGAAGAATTTTTTACTCTTGCGGGTTGGGGAGTTGGGCGAGAGAGAGTTTTACGATTGCGGGGGGAAATTTTACGATTGTGGATGGATTTTACTATTGCGGATGATGTTTTTACGATCACGGGGGTTGGGTGGGCTAGACGCGTTGAATAGCTATTTGTAGCGCTGCGCTACAAATAGAGCCATATTTATATATATATATGTGAAAAAAGAATAGTCATAAAAAGCCACGGAGACAGATAGAATAAAGGGGAAAAGGAAAAGTCATGAAGAGCCATGGGCTGGGACCTGTCGTCTGGATTAAGAAACGAAAAGAATAAAGTGAGTAGCAAATGTAAACTACAACACTGCATGTGATCCTTATGTCATGTCGTTGTAAAGAAGGATCACATTTAGCGAGCGAGCAACAGGGTGTAATCATATCGTAGCACCAGGTGAGGAAGCATAGTGATGACGTGTCTGTTGTCGTCAGATTGTAAATGTGATTCCCTGTTGCTCGCTGGCTAGTTATAAAAGGCCACAATGCAAGATGGGAATTGGTTCTCAGCAAGGATTCATGATTTGTACACTGCACAGCATTAATCGCCTGAGGAACCAGAGTAGTCGGTTCGTGCGTGTGCAGGTAGGGAAGCCATGTACGGTGTGGTGGTGCACCCGGGCGTGGTGCTGGCCAACCAAAGCTCGAACCCTAGGTCCCCTCCTCCTGAAGGAAGAAAGCCCCTTGGTATGCAACTGCGGCCTCATCAAGAGACACATGCATTGCCGGCGCGCCGCCATACTCATCCAGCTTTCAGGGCCTTTTCGAGGAAATTTCTTCAACCTAATTACCCACAATATCTCCAGCTCCAGGGAGGCCATTCGAGGGCCGAGTCCCTTTTTTTCTCCAAGGTTCATTATATTAGTGCCACTATATATCTTTCTTCCATTTAATCTACGAGTGAAATCAATCGATCCATCGATCAATATGTGATTTATTAAACTATTGAATTGTTTACTCCCTTGTTCCTCCACTGGAAAATATGTTTGATAATTTATTAATAATAAATAAATGGCAGGCAAATAACGACACATCGTCGGTGACAGAGGGGAGCTGCTTATTTGGTGAAGTCGTGGACAACGCCATGGTGATGGAGGAATTTGGCATGGCGCCAACAACGCTGCAGATCAACCGGGCACGGCTGGCATTGCGTCTTATGAACGACGATGAGAAGAAGGGCCAGGCGTCCAGGTATGTGGCTAATCTCAAGGACAAGCATGGCTACGGAGCCTCCACGTTGTGCCTAGTCTACAATGCCACCGGCGACGCCCTCCACTACTCCGACAACCACAACTGGTCGGGCGTCAACCTCCACGGCGACGATGGGTACCCTAAGAAGATCGGGAATGGCCAGTGGGCGGCTTTCCTTCACGTCCACGGGAAAGGCGACACGACTGGCTCGGCGGGAGCCGTCGTGTACCGCGGCAAGAACAGACGTGATGAAGACCGAGACTTTCTGCTCGCCTGGTATACTCCCTGGTCTCTGAAGCAACATAACAAGGTGATCCCAACTACTCCGATCCTTTTAATTCCGAAGCTAGCTACATATGCTAATCATCTTCTAATATGAGCACTTATCAAGATTATTATTACTAGTCCATCAACACGTGCTTAGAGTTTTAGGAGATATGGATTTAATCCCTAGTAATATTAAAGGCGATTGTTTTAATTCATCTTTCGTAATGGCATTGTGCATAATTTATATGGAAATTTAGAAATTATTTTAATTTATCTTCCTGATGACATATTGGGTAATTTATATACAGATTTAGGGTTTATTTTTATTCATCTTTTATAATGGCATAGTGAGTAATTTATTTGCAAATTTAGGTATTATTTAATTCATATTTTATAATGGCATGGTGGGTAATGTTTATGCAAATTTAGGGGTTATTTTAATTTGTATTTTATAATGATATGATGGGTAATTTTTATATAAATTTAGGGGGTTATTTTATTTCATAATTCATAATGGCAAGGTAGATAATTTTTTAGAAAAATATAATAGATCTAATGGCTGTTACATGATGGACAGATAGATGTTTCTGAATTTTGTAAGAATATTTGAAATTTATATTTTTTTTATAACGCGTTTGGCAAGGATTAACATTACCCAATGCATCCATATATGCCTGTAGGCTTACTGCAGAATCAGTGCTGTCGTCACCTCTTACGACGAAGGACTTTGGAAGGAAATAAAAATCAAGCTGGACAAATCCTCCTATACTTCAAGCACTTCAACCGATGATGTCGTCGAGGTTGACGCGCAAACTGAACGCGGCACGAGTCCTACATTCACTGCAATAATCAAAAGCGTGCGTGAACAATGAATCGCGTGCCTCCATATGTCTTCAATTCCCTGAATTTTTCTTTGTACTTTATTAAGAGTAATGATTATTATCATGTGTTGTGTCCCATGTATCTGTGCTGTACTCTTTTCGTTATAGGGGAAAAACTATGTTATCCTGGTGCCCAAACCTTACCTGGTGCACGCGCTCCAAGCTCACACCGCGTCCCCCCTCACTGCCCCGTGTGGGCCCCGTGGGCGTGGGCGCATAAGTGCCGCGGCGCGCGCACGTCTGGGAAAGGTCCTATCCTAGTGTGTAATGTTCTTAACGAGACAGCTATATTCCATGGCAATAAATTGGGGGTTATTTTCTGAAGAATTATGTCCCATGTTGCATTCATCACCTACACATTCAAAGGCAAGAGCAACCAATGTTTTTTTTCTTGCCAAAGCTTCAAT
Source organism: Paspalum vaginatum (assembly GCA_030272315.1). NCBI lineage: Eukaryota > Viridiplantae > Streptophyta > Magnoliopsida > Poales > Poaceae > Paspalum > Paspalum vaginatum. The sequence continues at coordinate 48,113 of JAMSGZ010000127.1, forward strand.
TTGTTGGAATAATGAGCTTTGTCCATGTAAAAATACAAATAATTCCTAGAGAAAATCTCAAATGCCCATATGGGATGGTGGAATCTTTTAGTCCCACGCCTTGGTATTGGAAGGAGAGTAACACATACATAGAAGTGGAGATTCTCTTGTCCACCAACTCATGGATGTGGGGGAGCGAGTTTGCAGTATGATTCTTCAGGGATTAGACTTTAAGGGTTTGATGTCATGATCGAGAGTTCGAGACACGAGATCATGGGACTACCCATATAACCGATCTATTGCGGCCACCAAAAGATATCTATACTCAAGCTAGGGTTTTGTCACATCTTGCTGCTACGCTGCCATCTCACCGCCACCAAAGGCAAGAATCTCAAGCTGCCAGGAGAGCCGCCGACATAGCTAGGGGTGGAGGGCCGATTATGGACCACTATGGCGCGCGCCATACCTAAAGCCCAAAAATTTTTTTCATACCCCTACATTTCAGCCCAGCCCAAGAAGCCAAGAAGAGGGAGGAAGCAGGCACCAGGCGGCCATGGCGTCCACCTCCACCGGCAGTCCGTCGTCCATATCCGTCCCGAACCCTAGCCGCGCCCGTCGCCCACTCGCGCTCGCGCCGCCCGTCGGCTGGCTCCCTATCGTCCGCCGCTCCGCCCCGGCGCCCCCTCGTGGCCTCGTCGACCTCGCTCGGCTATGCCTCAGCCTCGGCGGCTCGGCGACCCCTGCCTGTGCCTGTGCGCCGTGCCCTGTGGCCTCGGTGGCCAGCCAGCCGGCGCCCAGCCCCTCGTCGACCCCGCGCCTCGGCCTCGGTGGCTCGCCGGCTCTGCCCGGCTGCACCAGCCGCAAGCGGCCTCGGCAGCCGGCCGACCTGCGTCCAGCCCCTCGTCGAACCTGTGCCTCGGCTTTGGCGGCTCGCTGGCTCAGCGCTCGCCGACCCTGCGCAGCCGCCAGCGGCCTCGGCAGCCAGCCGGCTTGCGCCTGCCCCCTCACTCTGCTCTGCTAGTCTACTGTCTACTCAAACTCAATTGCTCAATGGACTCCGGCAATAGTAGAAACAGAAAGGGAAAAACAAAAGCAGTTGGATATGGAAGAGGTACCAAATACCAATAAAGACATGAAGTACTCAAATTCAAATAGACTTAGAACTTAAGGTTAAGGGGCTAATTTACTTCAATGCAATCTCTTGTTTGCAGATCTGAAGAGCTACTTTAGCCAAGGACCTAGCAGCACCCCAAGTACCCATGGAAGTAGAGTTGGTCTTGAGGCATTGGAGATGGAGGAGGTAGTGGTGCAAACTCAAGTAGAGAGCACTGGAGCTGTAGCAGTACCAATGCTGGTTGAAGAGGTCGAAGGTCGAGTAGGTGGTGGTACAAACTCAAGTAGAAAGCAAACTCAAGATGAAGATGCAAATTATCAAGGTATAATAACTGAGTTCAATCCGGAGCATGTCATCTCGGATCCGGGTCTTCGCATTCCAATAGATCAATTTGCTCCTAATATTAGAGATGAAGTTAGGAGGGCTTTCAAACAACGAGGTTCAACTCAACCTTCATGTCATAATTTCCCTAAAGGACGAGATAATAGGAGCTTCCAAAAAGATTGGTTTAAGCAATATGATTGGTTGGAATATAGTTTAGAGAAGGATAGGGCCTATTGCTTCTATTGTTATCTTTTTAGAAATGGTAAAGATGATGACAAATTTGGTTATGAGGCCTTTACAATAATTGGCTTTAAGCAATGGAAGAATTCCTACTTGATATTGCGGAAACATGTTGGTGGGCCTAATAGTGCAAGAACAGCATATGTTGATTTTGATAATCAAAAGGCAAATGTAAAACATAAAGTTATAGTTCAAACCAAAGATGCTAAACCAAAGTATGAAACTCGTTTGGATACATCTTTGGGTATTGTGAGTTACATTGCATTGCAAGGTGAACCATTCCGTGGACATGATGAACCAGAAAATTCTTTGAACAAAGGCAATTTTTTGGAATTTCTTGATTGGTACAAACTAAGAAATGAGGAAGTGAGGCAGGCTTTTGAAGGCTGTCCTAAAAATGCAAAAATGACTTCTGGCACAATTCAAAAAGAACTTGTAGCGTGTTGTGTTGAAGCGGTTACCAAAATAATAAAGGAAGAGATGGATGGTTGTTTATTCTCTATTCTTGTCGATGAATCCCGTGATATATCAGTCAAAGAGCAAATGGCCATCGTAGTAAGGTAAATGGCTATGTTTATGATTCATAGATCATTGATCAATTTACCAATATGAAGTTTCTAAATAAATTATCATATCATTGCTCATAGTGAACAAAAAAGGCCAAGTGATTGAAAGATTTTTGGGAATCAAGCATGTCAAGGAAACTACATCAAAAGCATTAAAGATGGCAGTGGTAGAAGTTCTTAGTGCCCACATACACTCATTTGTGAGCCCAAACAACATATGAGCAAATAGACACATCCCGGCATAGCGAGAGCTTCCATAGTATCTTGGCTTAGGCCTATTTGTCTAGTATCCATGCCTGCGTGCACGTCTATCATTTGTAAGTGTGGGGTTTGTAAGTCTTGTGAGACCCTCCAGAGTGTGGAGTGGCCGCCACCTTACTTGTGAGAGGGAGGAAGGCCCTCGGCGGCTTGGCCAAAAGCTTCCCCTAGTGGAGATGGCAGGGTAGCTCTGCGAGAAGGACTCAGAAGACCCCAACGGCCTTATCCATCCTCTACCCTTGTGTGGGCGAGGCCGTAGTTCGTGGAGAACTACACGTGAGATAGGCTCGGGTGTGTGTGTACCGAGGATATCTGGAGACCCGACCGTGGTTGCTTGGCTTCCGCGGAAGTCACTTTGCCATCCTCCACCCTTGCGTGAGCGAGGCCGTATTCCTTTGAGGACTACGCGAGAGCAAAGCCCTACGGGGGGCGCCAAACGAGGAGTAGGGAGTAGAGGCACGTTGGCCTCCCCGAACCTCAGGAAAAATCTCCGTGTCTCCATCTTGTGCAATCGTTGACGTCGTCATCGGGAGTTTGCATTCTCTATCTCATCTCTTTAGCTTTCACATTTATATTCTTGCAATTATGTGCTTACATTCATAGACTAGCTTGAGAGGTTAGTTTCTAAGTGGAACTAGGTTGCAAGACTTAGCCATGGTAGATTTAGCAACACGTAGCAAAATCTTGGTGCATATAGCTAGATTTATCTTACATACGATTTGCTTAGTAGCTATAGTTTTTAGACAGAGCCTTAGTTTTTAGGAATCCTAATTCACCCTCCCTCTTATGCATCGGTCCGATCCTTCAGTATCAACAGGCAAATTTCTTAACTGGGGAAAACCAATAGCTACTGTGGCAATATGATGCAAAATCATTCATAGAATGCAACTATAGACAACATTTCAGCTGATCAGCTTTAATACTGAAGCTTCATCATTACATACTCCAGTCCATGCATCTATGGATTATGTCCAAGCATCATTACAGATAACATTTACATATATGGATAATGTCCAAATGTCTGGCATCTGCAATTCACATGCATTTCAAAGTGCATGTCCACTTCAGCTGAAACTATCATATCTAGTACAGCTACTTTAAACCATTCCACTTTCTACAACAAAAATCAGTAGCTCAACCCTCTGCCCCGAAAGACCAAAACACAAACTTTCAGCGGAAACCTACAAGCTAGGTAAGTGGTTAGCAAAAGAGTCAGACCACATTCTCCTACCACCTACCCCTAGCAATTGCATGCAAATGCACATCACTTCCAAAAGATAAGACTGTCAGTTCTGCAAGTAACCAGCCATGTCAGGTAGATGCATGATTTCCACTGTTGCGGTTGCTGCAATCATGGTTTCCAACATCTTGATCCTCATTGTTGTGTCCACCATCAATTCGATTGTTAGTAGACTCAGAGGCAGCATGACAAGAACCAGTAGCCTACATTAGCTACTATAGTTATTCATCCATACTGTAACAATACAAAAATTGAATGATAATTTCACATTTCTCTCATGCATATATATACATAGAGAGGAATCTCTTACTATTGCTAATTAGAAGTTAAAAAAGAAGCATGGGGTTGTTGAAAAAAAAAACTAAATATCGGTTACAACCACCAACAGGATCTCTCATATGATATTATCTACTTAGCTGCCATGCATATACATGTTTTCCATTTTTTATTAAACACAATAATTAATTGTGCTTAAACATACATAAACCATCATATCCGCCTAAGCAACGTGGCCGCTTTCTGTGTGATACTAGGTAGAAATACATAGAAGAGGGGGGGAGGGGGTGTGGAGGAAACACAAAAATGGAAAGCGAATAGGAAAACATGCTGGCCCGCGCGACGTGAGGCAAACCGGGTGTACGTTCGTACGTTGCCTCCTACTCTCCTAGGAATCCGAGCTAGAGCAGCTTGAGCACGATGTGCACCTCGGGCGCCAGGAAGCCGGCGGGCGCGTGCACGTACCCCGGCGCCACCTCGAACGTGAAGCGCCGGAGGATCAGCGCCAGCGTCGCCTTGGCCTCCAGCATCGCCATGTCCTGGCCGACGCACGAGCGCGGGCCCGCGGAGAAGGCCAGCATCAGCGCGCTCGGGTGCGCGGCGGCCGCCCTGCCGCCCGCGCCGTCCCGGAACCGGAGCGGGTTGAACTCGCCGGCGTCCTCGCCCCAGGCCTCCTCGTCGCGGTGCAGCGTCGCGAACGGCAGCAACAGGACGGTGCCCCTGGGCACCCTCACGCCGCAGAGCTCCACGTCGGCCGTCGCCTGCCGCTCGATGGGCTGATCGGGCCGTACAACCGCAGCGTCTCGTACAGCACCATGGTGACGAGCTTGAGCTTGTTCAGGTTCAGGGCGTCGCCGTGGACGTGGAGGGGTGGCGCCTCCTCGGCGCCGCCGCCGCACTCGCGGAGCACCTCGTCCATGAGCCGACGCTGCCACTCGGGGTGCGTGCCGAGGAGGAACATGGACCAGGTGAGGAGGTGCGCCGTCGTCTCGTGCCCCGCGAAGAAGAACGTCTTGCACTCGTCGATGATCTCGTCCATTGTCATGACCACCCTCCTCTGGCTCTGGCCAGCGGCGTTGCCCTTGAGCATGAGCCCCAGCAGGTCCGTGCCGTACCCCATCCCCATGGGCGACGACTGCGACTCCCTAGCGGCGGCGGCGGCCAGGGCTCGTCGACGATGCCCTTGAGCGTCGTCCGGACCTTCCTCTCGAGCTGCCACCGGCGCACGTTGGCCCTCGTCGGCACGTACTGCGCTCCCGGGACGCACACGCCGTCCATCGCGGTCATGGCGACGAGCAGGAGCTCCCGCTGCACCAGGAACGCCTCGTTGCCCCGGCGGTAGCTGCTCCCGAACGCCGTGCGCGAGATCACGTCGGCGGTGAGCTCCCTGAAGTGGCGCCCGACCTCGACCGTCGCCTCCCCGCAGGCTGCGGCTGCCGCCTCCGCCCAGGCCCGGACCACCTCCCCCGCGCACGCCGCCATCGCGCCCGCCATCATCTTGACCTTGTCGACGGCGAACGCCGGGGCCACGACGCGGCGGTGCCGCGCCCAGTCGGCGCCCTCGACCATGATCAGGCCCGTGCCCATGATCGCCACCAGGGCGGGGGTCAGCACCGGCTTGACGAACTGCGCCGCTCTGTCGGAGAGGACCTGCTTCACCATGTCGTAGCGGCCCAAGCTCAGCACCGGCATCGAGCCCCTCCACCACAGGAACACCTTGCCGTAGCGCGACGTCCACGCCGCAGGTGCGGCATCACGAGGGGGACGATGTCCTGGGAGCTCCGGTCAAGCGTTGCGCCGCTCGCCGCCGCCCGCATCACTCTTGCTTCGCCGGTGTTGCCCAGGAAGAAGCGGTACGGCGGGCCACGGACGCCCTGCCGTGCGAACGCCCGCGTCACGGTGTGCGGCCGCCACACCAGGCGCACCAGGACCGCCCACAGCCACGGGATCAGTATCACGGCAAGCGCAGAGACAAGAACTACCATGCTGCTACCCCCATCTCATAGCCACGCTCAAACTATCTACGATAGTAAAACAAATCATAACAGAATAAATTATAAATTTTTTTAAATAAAACGAACAATTGAAATTTTAAAAAAAAATCAACCGTGATTTATATTTAAATACGTTGGAAGTACAATTTTTTAGATAATAGAGATATATATTCTAGCTTCAGCCACCATCAAAAGATGACGTATCTCAGACCAAATTATTACGGAGTGTCTGTACAGTTGTAGACAAGTTCACCTATAGAAAAGAAAATAAATAAAAACTATAATTCTAACATACAATCCGATAGCCGTTCTCAATGACTTGTTTTGATCAGTCACCTTCACCTCTAACGGACTGCTATTTTACTATTCTTCCACAGGAAGGAGACAAGCACTGGTGTTTCGTGCCAGCAGTCCACCGCACAGTATAACAAGTAGTGATTCCACTACTAGAGAAAGGATCTATAGCACTAGATGGAAAAACAACCTTCAATCCCGGATTCGCTACCAGACTGCATATGGAAGCGAAACAAACAACCCATGACATTAGCCCCGTTTAGTTGCATGTCCTGGTGCTAAAGAGAGTATTTAAAACTGGTTGGTGGCTGCAACCGGTGCTATAGGTTGTCGAAGCCCCAGCTCGAGGACAACACTTTATGACCCCTATTAGGTACAACTTATCACGGAAGCACTTTTTTGATAAGTTGTACAAATAAAGGAAAAAGCATGGTCAAATAACTTCTGTTTTTTAAGCACAAATGGGTGCGGTGAGAAAAAGAATTATGAGGAGAACCTGGATAAAAGCCGTCTGTTTGGTTGCTAGTTTTGTCTTATTTTAGCCACAAGCTATGTATAAGATGTACCAAACAAGGCTAACTGGTTGGAGCTGCCAACCAGTACTAAGGACTGCCCACGAGCTTCACTGGTGGACTCACCTTTATGACCGGTTAGAGCCGCAAACCTGTACTAAACACAACCCACGTTGAGGTTCTATTTATTATTTATTTTATAGAAATGTATATATTTATATAGCAGCTCTCCACATATATAGTTATCTAATATGGCATTGCATAGATTTTACTTATACTAATGGGATTGAATATCAACAACAATTTATACCTGTACACACTGAACAATATATATGTACATTTTGCATAAAAATTAATCATTTACTACAGGTCAAACCCCAGATGGAACTCTCCCTCCTTGCATAAAACCTATTCATAAATAAATCCTATAAGCTGCTATTGAATTGCTAGTATCTGATCATCTTGGAGTTCACCTGTATTTGCAACCAGTTTATAGTTTCAATGAAAGGTTTTGACAGAATTAATGCTAATGACAAACAATATACTTGGAAGCTTGTTTACGTACTTCAACTTCTTTTGCAAATGACTTCATGCCAATGAATGCATGAATGAACTCACAAACTTAATATTCACGTAAATTGTTCCCCTCTTCCTACCTCAAACACCTAAAAGGGGGGAAGTTATGAAACATCCATGTGATCAATAGAACAAAAGATGTGCAAGCTTCATTCGTACTTGGAAGTTTGGCCTGAGCCAAAGTTTTTCCTTCACTATGCCACAGAAGCTCATCACAGACATGTCATAAGTATCACCACAGACGCGACAAAAACACATCTGTGATGTGAGGTCATCACAGATGCAGATTTCCGCATCTGTGATGACTTCACATCACAGACGCGTTTTGGCAAAATGCGTCTGGCAAAACGCGTTTGCAATATGAAGTTATCACGGACGCGTTTTGGCAAACGTGTCTATGATGATGAATTTTAAAAATAAAAAAAAGACAATAGTTTTCAAATCACATAGTTCATATATCTAAATGCATCTTAGATAGTTCTTACAACATACAAGCCATACAGGTCTCTAAGTAAGGTTAAGATCTCTAAGTAAGTAGTACAGGTCCAACTCCATATAAGTTGTGCTCAAGATCCAACTCCAATAAGTCTAGTACATGTCTGATATAGTAGGACACTTAACAACTTCATTTACACCTATGTGCTTGGTTGTACTGCTGACTTAATCACTCCATAAAAATATTGATCATCTACTGTCAGCTCACAACCTGCAAGATAAGCATGCATTAACCAAGCATACAAGTTTGATCATCTTCTGAAGAGAAATGCAAGATAAGCAGCATTAACCAAGTACACAAGTTAGAATGGTCACGTATTCTAAAAAAAGAGATAGGGAAGCAATGCTCTAGCTTCCCTTTCTCTTTGCGTTTCTCTGTTTCTCAAAATTGTTTCACATCAAGAATTGCATACAACAACAATGCATTATATAGATCACTTTTACATGCATAACATATTTATAGTTTACATCACTTGTACATCAACGCGATTAATCTTTTTTTTTTGTTGCTGTGAGCAAGTTTCAGATTGTAGTTGCATAATTATGACTAACATGGCATAAATAGAGCCTAACAAGAAAAGAAAAGCAGTTTCAACTGTTAAGAATGATCAAAGTAATATGAATACGGTTCATACCTATTGCATACTTGTTATTGGTTTCCTGTTCTTGCCTCCTTGGTTTTTGCCTTGTACAATAGCTAGCCAAGTAACAATGAAATATATAAACCAAACAAAACATGTCATGAGCCCCTTCCAGATGTCTGATTCTAACCTCCCCAGCTTCAACAGGAGCAGATAAAGCTTTATTTGGCTTTCTCCTCCGATCTCTTACACTAAATTCTGCCATCCTACACTCACAGCAAACCTGAAAAAGGTGGAGGCACATAACCACACAGTGAAAGAGTAATACGATGAAGTTTAGCTCTTAGTTTGAGTACATCAAAGGAAAATTTTGTTAATAGAAAATGAATGGTTTTACTGTAAGGGATTTTCAACCTTAAACCACTGGAGTAATCCTTGGAGCCAAGGACCTCACTCGTACATTTCCTAGCGACAAACATGATGGGGAAGTGAAGCAGCAGAATAATCTAAATCAAGGCAAGGGAATCAAACTCAAGAAGCAGTCCCTACTTACACAAAAATGCATGAACAAACAAAACAAATACGTCGTTATACACCAGTACCAAAACAACTTCTAAGTAAGACAAACTTTGGCATCAACCACTAAATAATATGCATGCTGACAACAATGCTAGATCAAAAGCGTTTCCAGCAATCACAAGCCGAATGATCAATAACGATATGAACAGTTAATTGCACATTAATCAATCATGGTAGTAGTTAATAAAAAGGAGGCAGCAAGTTTGAGGCCCTGTAGAATATGTGTATAGTATTAAATGCTATCGTATGGACTCCATCTAGAGTTTCAAAACAGATTTCTGAGTTCACACTCCATATTGCTCTGGTCACTCAACAACCAACGCAAAGGGCAGAGCAATTTTTGCAAAGGCGCAGGTTGTGATCTTACTCTTGTAGTCCTTCAAGGTGCCGTAGGCGAAGAGCCGGAGTACTGCGTGCCAGCGACGATGCATACTGCGTGCCAGCGACGATGCATACTGCGTGCCAGCGAGCTGCACCAACAAGCAAACGAAATAACCAGCCACACACCCGCCTCAGATCGAGCAGCACACCACCCAATCGACACGAACAAAAGGGATAATTAAACCCTAAACCTGACGCCGTTGCGGCGCCCCCGGGGATAGCAGAGGAGACCGAAGGGTGGGCGTAACTTGGAGAGAGGACACACGCCGGGGAGGTCGACGTCGCCAACGCCCCCGCTGCCGGTGTCCAGGTTGGCGGAGAAGTAGGCGCAGAAGGAGAGTACGACGGCGGAGGCGGTGAAGAGGACTTGGAACGGGACGCACCGGCCCCTGGCGACGGGCAGGACAATGTGGAGGCGAGCGTGATGTCCGTGGAGAGCGTGGACGCAACTGCAGCGGTAAGGAGTGGGCCCAGCAACGCCGCGAACCGGCGCAAGGCCTCGAAGCGGAGGAAGAAGGGGTCGCCAGGAAGAAGTCGAGCCGCCGCACGGCCGGGCGATGTGTGCGATGGATAAGGCGGAGACAAGGAGTAGGGCGGATCAGGCCGCCGCGGGCTCCTCCTCGCCCGATCCGGCCGCCGCGGGCTCATCCTCGCCCGATTCGGGTGGAACGGGGAGGCGGCCTCCTCCCTCGGCATTGGGGATTGTGAGGGGAGCAGGAGGTGGGCAGGTGGCAGCACGGCGGCAGTAGCATGGCGGCGTGAGAGGGACACGGATGTGATGAGGATTGTGTGGTGCGGACGGGAGTGGTGAGCGGGGTATCTAATTATTTGCTTTGCCATTCTATGGATGGCGTCTCTTCGATTGCCGTTTTTAGATTGCGCTTAATAGATTTGTCACCGGAGTGAAAAATGATCTACATATTTACCACATTTGACGACGTGGCGTGACACGCAGACGTGTCAGCGTGGCCATGGCAATGCGGCGCTACGAGAAAAGACACCAATGCCCTCCTCCCTTTAGACACTACCGTGTGGGGCCGAATCCATGTTCATCTTCAAACTCCCGCCGTGGCCTCTCCCTCTTCCCCTACCTCCCTTGCTGCTCCTCTCCCGTCCCGCGCCACTGTCGTACCGCCTGCTCGCACCGCGGGCCGCCACGCCATCGGTCGTTGCGGCCGCCCCGCCACTCGCCATCGCGCCCGCCCCACCGCTCGCTCGCCGCCTACCCTCAATGTCGCTCGCCGGCTCGCCACCCGCCTGCCTCATCGTGTGAAGCGGAGTCGCGGCGGGTTGGGGACGTGGCGGGATAGAGGCGAGGCACGGCGCAACGGCAGAGGCATGGGCGCAGTTGGCGGACGGGGCGGTGCGGTGGCGCGGCATCATGCGGGCGGGGTCACGCGGATGATTTTTGCATGACATGAGAAACAATAGTCACTGAAGACGTGGTTCTTGACATAGTGATGGATGTTTCATTCTGCCTTTTATTTTTCAGCTTAACAAATTAAAACAAAAGGTACGTATCTGTACAAATCAAAAAGTAATCAAATATTAATGTTGTTGGAGTCGACGCCCATTGATCGAAACATATACATCTGTCTTGTCAACATGGCAGAGAGAGTACGTACTTTGATGTTGAAAGAGGGAAACTATATATTTTGCAAAACTCCCTGCTCTATCAATGAAAATGACACATTCTATCATGTGTGTGCTCATTTAAATTAAGAATAAGCAGGGGAAAAGCAGATAGAGAAACCAATGTCTAGGTACAGACTCGTTTCTTTTATTCATGAATGATATAGTACACTGTACACAAGCTTAATTAGGACACATACGTCCACACAAAAATAGTAATACATATATATGGAGTACAAATATAGCTCACTCTTACACAAATAGTAGTATTACTTGGTCATAGGCAAGAGCTAGCAATAGATAGGTCGCATGCACGGTGGTCGGTGGCATTCTCCTCTCAGTTCCCTTCCATAGTGTCCATGTCAATGGGTAGCTAAAAGAGGCGGTAGCTTTGGTTTTGATGATTTGGGTAGGGGTCTAGGCTCTGGTGTAGGTTTTGAACTTTGGCTTAGGGTTTAGCTTGGATTTAGGTTGGAGTTTTGGTGGCTCTAGAGTAGGTTTTGTGCTTAGCTCAGGATCTGGTGTGGGTTTGGGATCAAGCTCTGGTATGGGTTTAGGCCTCGGATGAGGCAACAACATTGATGGTCCTAGCTAAGGTTTTGGATCAAGTGAGGGTTCAAGACTAGATTGAGGCTCTAGATGAGGTTTAGTTTCCATTGTAGGTTTTGGGCTTGGCTTGGACTATGGTGTTGAGGGTTTTGGTTTTGGTTTGGGCTCCGGGTTCGGGTCAAGCTACGTTGTTGGTCAAGGCTCCAGGTTCGGGTCAAGCAGCAGTGTTGGTCTGGGCTTTGGGTTTGGGTCAGGCTGTAGTGTTGGTCTAAGCTCCAAGTTCAAGTTCGGTTATGGGGTTGGTCTGGGCTCCGATTTCAGGTTAGGCTGCGGTGTTGGTCTAGGCTCTAGGTTCAGGTCAGGCTGTGGTGTTGGTCTAGGCTTTGGGTTTGGGTTAGGCTGTGGTGTTGGTTTAGGATCAGGCTGTGGTGTTAGTATAGGCTCCGGGTTTGGGTCAGGCTGCAGTGTTGGTGTGGGCTCCAGGTTCGGTTCAGGCTGTGGTGTTGGTCTAGGCTCAGGGTTCGGATCAGGCTGTGGTATTGGTCTAGGATCAGGGTTCAGATCAGGCTGTGGTATTGGTCTACGGTCAGGCTGCGGTGTTGGTCTAGGCTCTGAGTTTGGGTCAGGCTGTGGTGTTGGTTTGGGCTCTGGGTTTGGATCAGGCTCTAGTGTTGGTCTGGGCTCCGGGTTTGGGTCAGGCTGCGGTATTGGTCTAGGGTCAGGCTCCGGGTTCGGGTCAGGCTGTGGTGTTGGTGTGGGCTCTGGGTTCGGGTCAAGCTGCGGTGTTGGTCTAGGCTCTGGGTTTGGGTTAGGTTCTGGTTTTGGTGTAGGTTCCGGGTTAGGGTCAGGCTGCGGTGTTGGAATGGGCTCCGGATGAGGGTCAGGCTGTGGTATTGGTCTAGGCTTCGGGTGAGGGTGAGGGTGCGGAGTTGGTCTAGGCTCCGGGTTCGGGTCAGGCTGTGGTATTGGTGTAGGGTTAGGCTGCGGTGTTGGTATAGGCTCCGGGTTCGGATCAGGCTGTGGTGTTGGTGTGGGCTCTGGGTTCTGGTCAGGCTGCGGTGTTGGCCTAGGCTCTGGATTCGGATCAGGCTGCGGTGTTGATGGTCTGGGTTCGGGCTTTGGGTTAGGCTGTGGTGTTGGTTTGGGCTCCGAGTCAGGGTTAGGCTGCAGTTTTGTTGTTATGAGTTGTGGCCTTGGGTCGATAATCACCCTAGCACGAACACTTGCAGCGAGAAGCAGTGTCACGACTAGGGCCAAAAATAGTGAGAGGAGGGTGGACCTCATCTCTCCTCTTGTTCGGCCGGCCGCCCAGCAACACTATCTCACTCGAATCTATCTATGTATGTTGCTCGATCAGTTCAACTAGCTCGCTTCCAGTGGTTGCTGCTTGGTGCACAGATGGCATATGGACGGCATGGGTGATTTATAGGCATGGAGAGCCAACTGGCGCTGCACACGCGTCCGTCCATATCCCTGTGGTAGATTTTGCACCATCTCCCACTAGACAAGCAAATCAGTTTGGATCGATAGGGACACAGAGAATTAGCATGGATCGGAGTTACTGCGTTTGTGCAAGCTAGCTAAGGACGTTTTAATTTCATGCTTGCTCTGCTCCGATCCGTTGCGTTCCATCAGTGAAGAAGCTAGCTAGTAGTTCGTACGACGTAATTGATGACAATATATATGCTATGGAATAAAAATATTTATTTAATTTATTATAGTTTGTTTATAAAATCAAAAGGCATGGGGGAAAGCGAAAAGCTGGGTATATCTAATCTAGAGTCGACACGACGACATACAGCAGGTACATACCGCGCGCACTGATCGGCAAAGCAAGATAATAATGAATGGAACACCACACACGACGGCCGGAAGTGACGACACGCACGACGATGGGCCGGAGTGATCGATCGAGCTAGTAGTGGCGCATATACGAGGATTAATTAAGGAAGCCGGCCGGCAGATAGCACAGCAGGCGTGCCTCTACTGTCTTATCATGCAAGCAAGCGCGTGCATAAAGCTAGCTAGTAGCTAGCGCACATCATCAGATCAGATCCATCGATCGCACGCACGCACGATCCCCAAATCGATTAGTGTTTTTTAGCATGGACACTGCGTGCTTTCTTATACTTATTTTTTCAATTTTATGTTCAATCCAATACGTTCTAGAATGATTATGCGGATGCTTGCACGAAAAGGGTCCCTCCTGCTGCAAACTGCGTACTCCCTGGTTGCAGCGCTGGCTGGGGTCTGGCTCGCTTCCTGGGCAGGCGCGCGGCGGGTGTGGGCAGAGGGCGGTGCTGGCCAAGCGATGAGGACGGAGGCCGGTGGCCCGGGCCGACCGCAAGGGCGCCGGCGCCCAGGCGACGAGGAGGGCGGAGGGGTAGCGTCACAGGAGGAGGGCCGCGCCCGAGCGCATGGCGTGGAGGGGGAGCGGAGCCGTCGATGTGGTGGCGGAGGGAAGAAGACGGGTTTTTTCTTTCGGGAGACTGAGCTGCGCAGGTAGTAGCCGAAGGTACTAGGGTTTCATGAGGCGGGCTGCAAAATATTTTTCCCACGAATGGGCTTTGGGTGCGCGGGATGGTCCAATCAATGTCCGGACCGATAGGCAGTCGTCTCAGTACCTTGTGCCGACTGACCGTCCGACGATAATGTAAATATATACAACGGCGGACGATCTAATTATTCCGACTAACGATCAGTGGATAGCTTTTAGCGACCGATCATATGTCAATAATTATTGATTTATGCCGACTGTTCTCCGACGCTATTGTAGTGTTGTGGTTTAGTGGGACAAATATTTTTCTTGATATATTTGTCTATGTCCTCTCCTTGAATAATATTTTCCTATAAGTGGTTTCAGTATTTGACATGTTGTCTTTCAGTGTAAGCACTGATCAAGGAGCTCTCCTACATATTTCAGTTTTCAGAATTGAAATGAACCAAGCGAATTAGTTTTCTTTTGCTATGCGAGCTCTCCACACTGTGTTATTTGCATGGACAAGATGGCTGGGAGAGAAGGTGCCATCCTCATCTTGGATTGCAACCATGCTTTCCACATCCCATGTATCACCGGTTGGTTTGAGCGAGAAGCAACTTGTCCTCTGGCACGATTACTTTAATACAATTCCAATATCTTAAAGATGCCTGCGCAAAAGGTTCACTACTGGAGAAGTGGGCATCCACCCCCCCCGGACCCCCGGCATTAGTCCCGGTAGTAGTTGCAACCAGGACCGATGGATAGCATCAGTCCCGGTTGCAACGGTCAAGCGGCAGGAGACGCATTACAACACCAAACGGAACTAATGTGTAACCGTTAGTCACTAATTCGCTCGCTATAAATCAGTCTTCTTCCTCCCCATGCCGGACCATGAACAGGGAGGAGCTCTGTTCATGGTTCTCTCGGTTTATAGGGGAGGCGCTGCCCAAATTTCTTGCAAATTTTGAAGATTTCACTCATCCAAGATGCTCCAAAGGTAGGCTACTTCATCCTCTCATGTTGTTTTAGGTTAATGTTGTCTTTTATGCTTAGATTTGTAAGGATTTTGTATAGGCATTTGATTTTCTTTGAAGTAGTTTATATGAATTCAGAAAGTAGATGAAGCTTGTATGTGGTTGAATTTTTATCTTGTTTGTAGTTGAAATTTGAATACATGTATTGATTTGAAGTTTGTGTATATTCATTTTGGTAGTAAGATTTGAATAATTTCATGCGTAGTTACATGTTTTTTGTAGAGGTATGATGAGCACTATCATATACATAGAGATATGATGCGTAGTTATGTGGAAGAATGCATTGCTTATGTTATAAAAATTGATTATTATTACATATTGAAAGATGATGTTATAAAAATTGATTATTATAACATATTAAAAGATGTGTTATAAAATTTGATTATTATAAAAATTGATTATTATAATATATCAAAAGAATGTATTATTTATTTTAAATGATGTTCATAATATATTAATGCTGATGGGCCGTTAATGGATGTAGTCATTAGATGTATTATAGTTTCTAAAAAATTACCTACCATAATATTATGAAAGATGAAATAAAATAGTCGCCTATATTTATATAAAAATTGTTCATTATGACATTATGAATTATGAATTAAATAACCCCTTAAATTTGCATAAAATTATCCAACATGCCATTATGCAATACGAATTAAAATAACCCCTTAAATTTGCATATAAATTACTCAACATGCTATTATAAGAGGTTAATTAAAATAAGCCCTAAATTTGCATATATATTACCCAATATGCCATCATAAAATATAAATTAAAATAATTTCTAAATTTGCATATACATCATCCACAATGACATTACAAAAGATGAATTAAAACAATAAGCTCTAATATTTTTATGGATTAAATATATATCCACTAAAACTCTAACCCGTTCGAGAGCACTGGTTGATGGGCTAGTGTTACAGATTAATATTGGACAATGAAACATGCCAGTAAAATAAAACAGAACGAAATGTTGTCAGCGCGTAGGCAAGGATGCAGTCACGGTGCAGGTACTACCATAGTACCATACTAGGCAGGCATGCATATTACCGAAAGTGCAAGCACGATATATACGGCGTAACAAAATTTACCTGAAGAGCTCACAGAGTGGCAAAGGTTTGTCAGTATACGAGCATCGTCCTACCAGCCAACCCTCTTCAACCGGACATGTTCTCAGGTAAGCAAGCGCTGTGCGGTTCATGGACGCTGTGGATATATATTTGTGGTAATTAATTCAACTTGAGTAAAATATAAGAAACAGGAGCACGCAAAACACAGAGTATCCAAAAAATAAAATATAGGATAACATGAAGCAGCTGCATTGTTAATCTATTACCTTGGCGAATTGCATAGCGGCTTATATTTGTCTCAAAGCGGAAAGGTTCTCTCGTATATAGCACGTACCACTTCCTTGGACCGTCTTCACCGTGTGCATAAGCCTTGACTTGCTGGATATGGTTAAACTTGTCCCACTCAGGGCTTGACTTCCCTGCTGCTATGCAAGTGAGCAACGATAAGCTGCATTCCAGCAGCAAATACCTTGGCTTTACATCCTGCAGATATCTAGGGACTGTTTCCATGTCATAATCCTCGAGATTGAGTCTCTGTAGTGCAGCCATGCCCTCCAATACCTTCATCTTTGGACACTTGACGATGACAAGCTTCTGCAGTTTCGGTAGGTTACGTATCGTGTCTAGGTCAGTGTTTCTAAACACTTCAAGGTGAACAACTGAAGGAAAATTCTCCAAAGAGCTTAGATGTTTGATATCATATATATGTAGTTCCTTCAAAACCCGTGCATTGAAGGCAAGGCCAGAAGGTACACGCCTCAACTTGCACCTCTCGAGTACAAGTTTCTCCAGGATAGGCATGGCATGCAATTTCTCCTCCCACTCCCACTCCTCCAATTCCACCATTCCTATGAACAATAGCTTAAGCAACCAAGGAAACATAGCACGTACCTGTGAATGGCTAGAACATATGAATTCACGCCCAACAATTTTGATGGCTGGGGCTCTACGAATCTGTAGGAACTCCAAGCAGGGGAGCTCACACAAGCCATTTGGAAGTTCCGTGCAGCGTGCCAAGTCATCCATCGCTAGAATCCTCAAGCTCCCAAGGGGCGCAACTGTTGCCGACATCATCCACCTTGGGAGTCGCTGACCAAGGTACCCATCGATGCTGAGTTTTTCTAAGCAGGGTGGAGGACGGAGCTCATTAAACACCTTCTCAATTTGTCCCTGGTCTTCATCTGCTACCAACTGCAGCTGGTGGTCATCATCTTCATCTCCACACCTAATTGTCCAACTCATGTACAGATTCCTGAGGCGCAACTTTTCACCAAGCCTGGCCTTCATGGCGGATGAGGAAGACAATACCTTCTCAAGGCCACATATTTCAAGATCCATGAGCTGGTTAAGAGGTCCTAATTCTTCCAAACTACACCAATCAGCATCAATATGTACTGGAAGCCCGTATAATATTTTCAAATTAGTTAGTCCATGAAAACCCTTAGGTACGTTACCTATACCAGTGCCATTAAGGGCTAGATACCTCAATTGTTGTAGCTTTCCAATGCCACTAGGTAGCCTCTCCAAATGTTCACAGTCAACAAGGTCAATGTGTTGCAAGAATTTCATCTCGGCAATGTTTTCTGTCAGTGTAGATGTGTCAGTGCCCCTTATGGACAAATATCTTAGATGCTTTAGTTTGACCAAATATTCAGACAATGCATCAAAATTTCCACCATCTATATGTAGGGTTCGCAAACACGAAAGTGATGACAACGAATCACTTGGGTTGATCTTTATTTTCCCAACTAAAATTAGTGTCCGCAGTGATATATGCTCCTGTATAGAACTCCAAGCTACCTCATTTGACTCTGATTCTTTGGTTTGCAGTGACAACCGAATGACATTTTGTGAATTAAGTTTATCAGTAAGGCCAGCTTCACTTTCGTGAGCTATTAATGCTTCTTGTCTAACCACATACTGAGCGAATGAGCGAACAACATCATGCATATTGCAAACTCTCTGGTCCACATACCATTGATCCGGCTCAATAAGATTCCGAGCAATTAACTCGTTGTAGTACTCGTTTCCTAATACTTCTAAATCACAGGATTTTCCATGCACAAAACCTTCACTAATCCACATGGCAACAATGGTGTTAGCCCAGAACCGTTTGCTCTTCGGAAGGAGGGCGTAGTGTAGGAAGCATGGCTTCAAAATAGGATGCAAATCTTGGTAGCTAAGGTATACTGCATTGTTTATTTCTGTTGGCATTTGGAACAGTGACCATATAGAATCGTTTAGGACATTTTCCCAGTCACTTCGCCATGTCTTTCTCTGGCGTAGCAGTCCCCCCATTACTTTGACTGCAAGCGGCAGACCATCGCATTTTGCTATAATTTCCATTCCAATGTGCCTTAATGTATCGACTTTTTGTTCATCATTATTTTCATTTCCAACAACCTGCAAGCAGTTAAGCCAGATAAATGAATGGAACATGCAGACACATTTAATTTTATCCTAATAAGAAGCAAAAATATATGACCGATGTATGATTTGCATGTTCGGTGCAGGCGTCCTGAATTATACTAGAGAAAACCAACATCTTATTTGCGTTACCACTACACTGCAATCTTAACTAGTATTCTGTACAATCTTACGATCATTTTGTGGATATTCAATTACTCTTAAGCTACTATGGAAGCCAATCTGTGATTGATCCGTTATCATCACCCATACTTCAAAATTTTACTATCTATTTGATAAAAATAACACGTACGGTTCCATTGATGGTTTGACACAACATGGCCACAAAGAACACAGCGAAAATAATCCCAAAAATTAAATCCTTTCAAATAGCCACGAGCTAACATTGTGCACCAGTGATACTTCATGTCAATATAAGGATTTGACTCATAGGTACCTCTGTTTCGCTGTGCGTAGAATATCGACGACACAAGACTAAGTACGTACTGAAATCCCCTAATTATGAATAGAAAACTCATGAATATTCCGCACATAAACACTTGAGGGTCACGGCTGAAGAACCCGATGTTCTACAGTTATGGGATGAAGCTCAAGCTCTTGCTATTAATTAAGTGCACCGAACCTAAAGTGACGCAGATATGTGAATAAAAAAACTGAACTAATTTTTCATGCGTGGATTAACTTGTACAAACCTGCTTCTTGAGAAGCAACCAAGCATCTTCCGGCTCAAGTTTGTTGATACGGTGGTACGGCTTCTCTGCTAACATTCCTTGGGCGACCGTGTCATGCCTCGTAGTGACAAGGACGCAGCTACCATGTCCTAGTGTAGCATTGACCAAAGGAGTTCTGAGCACACCCTCCCATACACGATGGTCCCATACATCATCCATTATCAATATGGTCTTGTGTCCCTTCAAGGCATCTGTGAGGACTCGCTCCAGTGTTGCCTTTGTATTTCCAGTAGCAAGGTGGTCTGCTCCAGCTTCCATAACGGCTCTCCTTAGTATCTCGATCTGGTCAAAGTCTTGGTTGACACTCAACCACAATTTTTTTGAGAACTCTTGTTTTATGATTTCATTATTGAAGATCTTTTGGGCAAGGGTGGTTTTGCCAATCCCACCAACTCCCACTATGGCAAAAACCATGATCTTTCTATATTTTTGGTAGGTTTGATGCTCTTGTGTGAGCCTGCCCACTAGATTTCTCATGTCCTCCTCAATCTTCTCACCGACCAAAGTTGACTCGTCGAGCCCCCATGACGTCTCACGGGTACCAGAATTAGGTGACACCATGTTTTTCCCACGATCCTCAAAGGATCCAAGGTTGATGAAGTTGAATGATGCACTACGTGCCTTGATGGCATCTAGGTTCTCGTTTAGTTTTTTGATGCGCCTTCCAATGTCGTGGGCATGGAGTGGATTCCGCATGCAAAACAATAATGGGCTGAAACACCCCATGTTGTGGCTTGGGCCTTTCTCCATGGCCTTGAGCTGGCACAGATCGAGAATGTCAGTGGCGCCATACATGGCATGACGAAGCTCTTTCACCCAGGCCTGCACGCTTAGGTCAGTGATATTCCTCCTATCAGCATCTGCAAGGAAGTTCTTTAGGTCTCTGAGCTTGACACCCATGTTTTCAATCTCCCTGGTGACCCCTAACAATATATGCACCTCTTCCTTAGCCATCTCCATCAACATGTTTTGGACATAGGAAGCCAAAGCATCAAGGACACCCATCATTATGGGCAGGGTCGTTAGATTTTGTTTTTCTCTGTAAACAAAATAGACTAAATATCAGCCTCGATTGGCTATTAGATTAGATGCAGTTTGCCTGCAGTGAACATATGAAAGAACTTGTGCATTACCTTGAAAATTACTATGATTATCAATATCACCTAATAAAAGTAAGGCCCAACAATAGTGTTAAAACTTATGCAACTTGTTCATACTTTGTAAATGACTGGAGTAAAAACGGAAGGAGCAGCATGTACTGTGCCTTTTTTTGCATACGGATCTAATAACATAGCACTGATTGAAAAAGTAACGGATAAACTGTAATCTCAATCCGTTGCAATTTATTGAAACCAGCTGCTAGCTTAGCAAAAATTTTCAACTGTAGTAGTAAACAAAAAGGTAGATCATTGGATATGTAACGAGAAAGAGAGGAATAGCTAGCTATGCATGAAAAACTGCACAAACACGGTCGAGGTTGGGAGACGACGTACAGGCCTGATCGAGGCTGCAGTGTTGAGCGCTGGAAGCGGACGGAGATCAGTCGCATTCAACGACGAGAGATCATTGATGCGGGTGTTGTTCGTGGAAATAATCAACGGGGGATCTGTTGGTGGATGGATCTGGATCGATCTGCTGATGCGGTGGTCGTCGTGTCGCCCTGACCTCGCTACTTCTCGACGGAAGAAACCGGCGGAGGCAGTTGAAATGGCAAACCAGCGGAGGCGAGGTGTACGGGGAGGGTTGCAGTAGTTAGCTGGCCATGAACGGGAGGCTGCCGTTTTCATTGGCTACTTGACTTCTAGATTATATTCACGGAAGAAGATGGTGATTGATTGAGTACGTGGGCCAGTGGCATCCATATTCTTTTCTTTATACAGTCACAATTGAATGAAGCTTTGCACGAGTAGGAGCAAGGTGTTCTGACTTTGAACATGGAACCCTTTTTTCTGTTCGTTTCCTTTTTAGAAAAAAAAGGATACTGAAGAATTTTTTATCTAGATGGAATCAAATGCTTGAGCTTAAATTATGCAAAGGTAACCTCAATATGACTCGGCGTTTGGTTGGATGATGGCGACCCATTTTTGTAATACACATGTATGTTGCAAGTCTTGTCCATCGTCTTCAGCAAACGATCGAACAGATGTTTGGCTAACTTGTCTAAATCAAGCGGAAGGTAGAACACGATAGACCAAGGAACAGGCACATAATTAAGAAAAAGGTACCTTTTTTACCCAAGAAACCGGATATTATTGGCCATCGAACTATTAAAACTAAACATATTTAGTCCATCGGATGGTTTGAATGGTGGTTTTCTGTTTCTAAAATAATAAAAATGATTTAATATCTAAAATATAACCCATTCATTTTAAATAAAAAAATATAAAATGAGTACTAGAATTTTTCTTAAAATGTAATGTATCCGTTATTACTTTGCTTATAGTTATCTCGATCTGATTTATTACCCCACCAGGTGTTGTATTGTAATCACTAGGAGTGACAATAACTGAAATAAAAATAATTCACGTAGAGTATTAATGAATGGATTACATTTTTAGAAGAAATTTGGTTCTAGTTTCGTATTTTTCTAATTTAAAACAAATTAGTTATGTATTTTTAGATAATAAAACGTTTTTATTATTTTAAGAGAAGAAAAAACACCATGGAAACCACCTATGTCCGGTAAATGGGTCGTTGAATAGAAACTGAGGCTCTGTTCCATCCAGCGGCTGCGGCGTGGATACTCTACGCAGTACAGGATCCAGACGCGACTCAGACGGTTGATTTGACGTATCTGACGTGTGGAAAGTCACTGACGCCCTGTGCAGCGTGGCGTTTCCTCTCCGCCGCCGCAGAACGGAGCCTGAGGATCTCACTTCAAAAATACTCCTACTCATCTAAGCCCACTGGCTGCAATGCTAGCTTGTGTCGCCCGCTGTTTTAGACTTTTGCGGCGCCCCGATGATTCTTTGGCTGTTGGATCGGCAGCCTGGACGGCTCTCGCATCGCGGAACTGCTCCCGTGCTCCGCGCCTTTTTAATCCACCAAAGAGAACAGTGCCTACCTCGATCATCCGCAGGCCACTGGAACGAGCTCGATCAGGGCAACAGCTGTCAGTGTCAAGGGAAGCAACGAGTCCTTTGTACGAGAGGCCAAAAGTGCATATTCACCGTAAGATATAATTTATAAAGTAAGATGTAATAAATAAAATATTAAAATATTAGGAAAAGTATGTGTGTATAATTTTAAGCACATGCATGATTGATGTTAGTCACATAAAACTAATGAAGCTACTCAATGAGTGGTGTGTAATGGCTAGTGGATCCTACGATGACGTGGATATGCTGCATATTAAAAAAAATACTTAGCGGACATCACTTATATGATATGTATAGAAGGATGCCAGATCACCCATGGGCATTGTCAAGTTATAACCCTGGCACTAAGGGCATCGGTGTCGTAAATTGACACTTACAAATGACAATTTTTAACTTTGGCCAAAAAAGGTCAACGAGATTTGGAAAAACCTGTATGATCCAATCTAATTTTTCTCCACTTTGTTCGGAGCAAATCATGATGAGTTGCCTCTAGAACAGTAGCATGTGTGGTTAGTTCAATCTCGGTTCGATAGACCATTCCCCTTTGTTCGGTTGCAATGGAAATTGGAAGGGATTGAGTGGAATTGAATCCCTTTTTATTTAAATTAGATTAGGGAGGGATTTAATCCCTTTCAATTCTCTCCAATACTCTCCTCAGGTCACCAATAGCTTGTTATTACCTAGAATCTAATTCACGGTATCTCCGATCACAAAGGTTTTTTTACCACTATGGCAACTCATACAGGTCTCATACCCATCTCATGCAGGATCTCAAAGGCAAAGGGTTCCAGAGATCCGCTCTCCCAATCGCAGGTGCACACCAGCGCTTAGGATGGAGATGACTATGATGGCGGCACAACAACGATAGGCTGTTTATATAGAGACCTACAATCCGATGTCGTGTTGAGATCACGATCCCAATCGGATAAAGACTCTGAAACTTATGGCCCAAGCCACCAAAAATAAAAACAGCAAGAATACACGAGATCCTGATCTCAATCAAACAAGGACTCTGAAACTTATGGCCCAAGTCTCCAAAAATTAAAAAAAGCAAAATGCCATCATTTTTTTCTAATCATTTATCACATCATGTTTTTTTGGCTATCTTACTATTACTAAATAGAGGCTCTTTTTGGAGCCTCCACGTTAATCCTCACGAAACGCACCAGAAAAAAGATAAATCCTATAAATTCTCACAAAAATTAAAAAACACCCGACCATCAATTCGCATATTGGAATATTAATAGCCATTAGATTTGTTTTCTATGTAATTACCCACCTCTGCCATTATAAAAGGTTTTGAGTTCAACTCTTAACGAAAACAAATTTATTCTTTTTTGGCAGATTTTTTCCATTTTTAATTTATTTTCTAAGTAATTATCCACCTCTGCCATTACGAAAGATTTTGAGTTCAATTCTCAACAAAAGCAATTTTTTCATTTTTTGGCAGATTTTTCCATTTTCAAATTTATTTTCAGTTTTTTGTCAATTTTTTTTCACATTTACAAATTTACACTACTAAATGATCCCATAATCTTTTTTCATAAAGATGGTAGAAATATTTCTATGAAACAGATAGTTTGTGTCTAATCTTGCTATTACTAATTAGAGACTGCTTTTGGATCGTCTTATTAATCCTCACAAGATGCGCTAAATAAAATATAAAATTATAGAAGTTCTTACAATAATAAAAAACATCGATTGCAGACTGAAATCTTAATAGCTATTAAATCTATTTTCTATGTAATTAACATCACGTCATCCGTCATGTAGCTCTAATAATAAATCTGTTTTCTAGAAAAAAGATAAATCTTAAAAATTCTCACAAAAATCATAAACATCATGTCATCCATCATGCAGTTCTAATAATAGTAGTCATTAGATCTATTAGTTTCTAAAAAATTAGCCACCATAACATTATGAAAGATGAAATAAAATAATTGTCTAAATTTGTATAAAAATTGTCCATCATGCCATTATGAAATATGAATTAAATAACCTCTTAAATTTACATAAAATTACCCAGCATGTCATTATGCAATACGAATTAAAATAACCCCTTAAATTTGCATATAAATTACTCAACATGCCATTATAAAAGGTGAATTAAAATAACCCCTTAATCTGTATATATATTACCCAATATGCCATCATAAAATATAAATTAAAATAATTTCTAAATTTGCATATACATTATCCACAATGACATTATAAAAAATAAATTAAAACAATTAGCTCTAATATTTTTACGAATTAAATCTATATCCCCTAAAACTCTCGCACGGGTTGATGGACTATTATAGACTAATTTATACTGGATGCAGATTTCAGACGTACATCTTTTGGCTTAACTTTCAGAATTTAGAGGTTACATGTGGATGCATCTAAGATACACGCACATCTGGCCTAGAGTAGTTTTGAGTTTTGAAATAGCTTTTACAGCTTTGTATTTGCAAGATGGTCCACACAATGCTAGGATCGATGAGGTGACATGGTAGTATGAAAGAAAACTGTGATTCATAAAGTTATCAGAATAATCCTATACATAGGCATAGCCATATCTAGCTTTTCTTCAGAGAGACAGAATTTCTTAGATCAGTTATGTCTAGGGAATGGATTTTTAGTCCGCCATGTAAAGTTATCAGGATCCTAAAATCACTATCAGGGAAGCAGAAAAAAAATCAAGAAGATGGTCATTGGGGTATACTTTTATTTATTTTATTTGTAAAAAATGGTACCGCTTATTGGACCATGAGAAACAATGCATGCTATATGTGTGATGGTTTCTAATACAAATTCCCTATGTGAGTAGCCATCCATGAATGCATGGTAGTGCTGCTCAACATGTCACTTGCTTCTTCTGCACCACATTAGTATCAATTAGTATCCATGATGGATTTGTGCTGACGATTTTTAATAATTTCAGGCTGTCTGATGAAGGGTATGCTTTCAAAGGGCACTTAGAACATTGCTGCCAAGCCAAGCCACTGCTTCCATCAATCTATTATCATGTCTTCCAAACGGTAGGTTTACCCGCCCTTAATTTAACTAATGTTCTGAATGTTTACAGTTAGTTATTTTCGTAACACCTTACTATTGGTGATGGAGATGGCGGCTAGGGTGGGCCGTTGGTTGCTGTGGTGCCTCCACAATTCACATCATCGCTACCCATTCGCTTCCGTGGTAAGGCTTTGTTCTCTCTTTCTTCGTTAATTTCCCTTCTCATTGTTGTAATAATTGATTTGCTCAGATTTGGCCTAATGTTAGTGCATCGCACATTTGCAGAAAAAAATGTTATACCTAATATTTACCATACGTTCAGCGCATATTTGTGTCAAACTAAGATTCCATCTTTACTTCCAGCATTACTTGCCCGTGAGCTCGAAATATGTGCTCACCTCTTTGTTCTATTTCATCAGTGCTTATTATGTGCTACAGAGCCGGCTACTGTTTTGTTTTCCGGTTCAGTATATGATTTATCACCATGATATGTTGTCAGTTTAAATTCATAGCGTGTAGCTTCTGTACACTCCAGGAGTGTAATGATACTGTTCAATGTTCTCATGTTTTCTCCTCATGTTCCCTCGCTGTATTTATATACAATTCCTGCAGGACAATTTTGCTACAAATGTTTAAATATGGATTGGTGTGTTGGCTCTGTGAACAGTGAAAGCCTTAAAGTTGTTTATTTGCCTATTCTAGGTATGTACAATTGCTTGCAAAATAACTCTGTGATTGATATCTATTTGCAGGTTGTTGCCTTACCTGCACCTAAACTGAGGACAGAAATTAGTTTCTTTACTCATTTAGTGTCTTTTGAGTACAGACACTAGCCCTCAACAGCCGGGAGCCTGGGACCATTGCCTCTCTTCGATTCATGCACAACCAACCAGATTGATGCTCCAGACTTGACCACAAGGTATTTTCTTGCTTGCTTTAGACAAGGTGTGACCCTATTTTGGTGGAGTTTGTGCTTTTGTCAACATGCCTACATGTTGAATTGGTTACTCACGGCTTATCTATTCATAGAGGAATGTTTGTAATTCATAGTGACCTCACTAAAGATTCACTACCGGCATAGATAGACATGTCCAACATAGTTATTTTCGTAACACCTTACTATTGGTGATGTTTACCGAAGTATTCTATTGGTGAGAATTAAGAGGCAGACTATATTATAATAATAACTAGTTATAGCGATTCCCTCATGGATCTAGCTATTATATAGAATGTAAGAGACTGTATACAGAGCATTTCTTTTGACCACGCAGACATGCAGTTTCTCAATCTTTCCTATATGTGTGTTGTACAACAAGGCATTGCAGCATCTTAGAGAGCAGAGGCTCCTCTGGTATAAAAAGAAAACACAATTTAAACCCAAATGTCAGTTTGGTTTCATATTCTTTGATCTTATAATAATAACAATTCCTACTACATGTTCTCAGAGGATGAAGCAAGGTACTGATGTTGCCTACCTGCAGAAAGTCCATTTTTAGGAATTGCTTCGGCGAGATGGGAGGTTGCAAAGAAGAAAATGTTTTGTTCATCAATAATAATAGACCTGGTGTTAGGATATATCTATCCTCTGCTCTGATTGAGAGATTGTAATGAAAACATTCACTGCGTGGCTCATTTGATTATTCTGTAATCCTCACCTATATTAGATAATGTATCTACTAATAGGTGATTTTATGTTTAATTCTGCAAATTCTTTCTTTGTTGCTCTTTTGTTCACGAGCTATGTTCTAACATACGCATAAAGCAGCCTCATCAACCAGCTGAGCTAGCTACCTCTTGCCGTTTGCATTGTTTCATGTGAGCCCATTGTGATTATGATGCCCAATCTAGTAGCGTGCATCCAAAACGGGCGCAGTATTGTACGTAGTATACTGTATTGATGTTTGCATGGGGTTGTTGAAAAAATACTCGATATCCGTTGCAACCACCAAATTTCACTCGAATTTCGGCGAAGTTTCAGAAAATTTTTCGTTTTCGGTCTACTATGCGAAATGGAATTCCGTTTTTTTTATTTTAAAGATTAAAAAAACACGTAAAAATCAGAAAAATATGATAAAAAATTAGGTGTTTTTATGAGCAAATAGGACTAGAACACATTCAATTTAAAGATCATTTGCTTGGTTGAAATTACATTTTGGTTGAAACACAAGCTCATTTGTAGTCTAATGAGTTAGAGTTTATAATTTTTTAGAGTTGCGCTGTCGAGGGAGTCTAAGATTAGTAGTTTGATCTTGAGACATGCCGAGCATGGATACACACACAAGCCAAAGGACTCTAGAAGACCGCCCTATACATGGACTATCTGGTGCATGTATTTGTGATGGCAGAGAAATGTACTTGTGATAAAATTTTGAACCTTTTGAGCTTTAGTACTACCAAGAACATATCTTTAATTTGAACTTAGGCTTTCATACTATATCTTCATTACTTATCAAGTACTACATGATAATACATAGACATTGTTTATTAGATTGAACTTGTGCTTTCATTTAGACTATGCAATTTATGTACTACAAACTTGTATTATGGTCTATGGCATGTAACTATGTACTTGTTTTATTGTGATAAATTTAGTTTCCATACATTTTATTTGTGATTTCATGTGACAACGTATATTTGTATGTATTTCTTATGAATAATTTGTCTTGAATATATTTGATATGCATTGTACATTGCAATATACAAAATATACAAACAATGTTTTATCAAATTCTTTAATTTTTCATATGTTGGAAGCATTTCCCCGTCGAAAAATGGCATTTTCCGGCGGAAAATCTAGAATTCCGACAGAAAATCCAAATTTTCGATCCAAAAATCCAAAATTTCGTCTTTGAATTTGAATTTTCTTTTTATTCAGAAAATTCGAAAAATTTGAAATTTCGGTCGAATTTTGGTTTTCGGCCCGTTCCGGGATTTGCGCTTCGAATGAAATGGTTAGCCCTGCCAACAATAGCTGCCACGCATATACAGTTTTTCATTTATTTTTATTATTAAACACAATAATTAATTGTGCTTAAACATCATATCCGCCTAAGCAACGTGACCTCTTCTGTGATAGGTAGAAATACATTAAAGAAGGCGAAAAAGCAACACACGTGAGGAAAACATGCTGGCCCACCACCACCACGTGAGGCAAACCGGGTGTACGACTGCACGTGTAGCCTCCTACGAAGAATCCGAACTAGAGCAGCTTGAGCACGACGTGCACCTGGGGCGCCAGGAATCCGGCGGGCGCGTGCACGTACCCCGGCGCCACCTCGAACGTGAAGCGCCTGAGGATCAGCGCCAGCGTCGCCTTGGCCTCCAGCATCGCCATGTCCTGGCCGACGCAGGAGCGCGGCCCCGCGGAGAAGGCCAGCATCAGCGCGCCCGGGTGCGCGGCGGCCGCCCTGCCCAACACGCCGTCCCGGAACCGGAGCGGGTTGAACTCGCCGGCGTCGGCGCCCCAGGCCTCCTCGTCGCGGTGCAGCGTCGCGAACGGCAGTGACAGGACGGTGCCCTTGGGCACCTTCACGCCGCAGAGCTCCACGTCCGCCGTCGCCTGCCGCTCGATGCTGCTGATCGGGCTGTACAGCCGCAGAGTCTCGTGCAGCACCATGGTGACGAGCTTGAGCTTGTTCAGGTTCAGGGCGTCGACGTGGGGGAGGGGCAGCACCACCTCGGCCTCGGCGCCGCCGCACTCGCCCTGAGCGCCTCGGGGTGCGTGCCGAGGAGGAACATGGACCAGGTGAGGAGGTGCGCCGTCGTCTCGTGCCCCGCGAAGAAGAACGTCTTGCACTCGTCGATGATCTCGTCCATTCTCATGACGGCCCCCCTCCTCTGGCTCTGGCCAGCGGCGTTGCCCTTGAGCATGAGCCCCAGAAGGTCCGTGCCGTACCCCACGGGCGACGACTGTGACTCCCTAGCAGCGGCGGCGGCGGCCAGGCGCTCGCCGACGATGCCCTTGAGCGTGGCCCGAACCTTCCTCTCGAGCTGCCACCGGCGCACGTTGGCCCTCGTCGGCACGTACTGCGCGCCCGGGACGCGCACGCCGTCCATCGCAGCCATGGCGACGAGCAGGAGCTCCCGCTGCGCCAGGAACGCCTCCTTGCCCCGGCGGTAGCTGCTCCCGAACGCCGTGCGCGAGATCACGTCGGCGGTGAGCTCCCTGAAGCAGCGCCCGACCTCGACCGTCGCCTCCCCGCCGGATGCGGCCGCCGCCTCCGCCCACGCCTGGATCACCTCCCCCGCGCACGCCGCCGTCGCGCCTGCCATCATCTTCACCTTGTCGACTGCGAACGCCGGTGCCACGACGCGGCGGTGGCGCGCCCAGTCGTCACCCTCGACCATGATCAGGCCGGAGCCCATGATGGCCATCAACGCTCGTCGACGATGCCCTTGAGCGTGGTCCGAACCTTCCTCTCGAGCTGCCACCGGCGCACGTTGGCCCTCGTCGGCACGTACTGCGCGCCCGGGACGCGCACGCCGTCCATCGCGGCCATGGCGACGAGCAGGATCTCCCGCTGCGCCAGGAACGCCTCCTTGCTACGGCGGTAGCTGCTCCCGAACGCCGTGCGCGAGATCACGTCGGCGGTGAGGCGGTGAGCTCTCTGAAGCAGCGCCCGACCACAACAGCCGCCCCCTCCCCGCCGGCCACCGCCTCCTTCCACGCCTGGATGACCACCTCCCCCGCGCACGCCGCCATGGCGCCCGCCATCATCCTCACCTTGTCGACGGCGAACGCCGGGGCCACGACGAGGCGATGGCGCGCCCAGTCGTGGCCCTCGACCATGATCAGGCCGGCCCCCATGATCGCCGTCAGAGCCGGGGTCAGCACCGGCTTGACGAAGTGCCTGCCGCCTTTGTCGGAGGCGAGGACCTTCCACACCATGTCGTAGCGGCCCAAGCTCAGCACCGGCGTCGAGCCCCTCCACCACAATAACACCTTGCCGTAGCGCGACGTCCACGCGTGTATGTGCGGCATCGCGAGGGGGACGATGTCGTGGGAGCTCCGGAACAGCGTTGCGGCGCCGCTCGCCGCCGCGGCACGCATCGATCTCGCCTCGCCGGTGTTGCCCAGGAAGAAGCGGTACGGCGGGCCGCGGAAGCCTTGCCGCGCGAACGCCCGCGTCAGGGCGTGCGGCCGCCACACCAGGCGCACCAGCACTGCCCACAGACACGGGACCAGTATCAAGGCGAGCGCTGAGAGAAACGATAATCCCATGGCCCCATCTCCACTATGGGGTCGGGTGCGTCGCCGGCTGCTGCATGCAATGCAACGATGCCCAGTTTCCACGGCCGTGTCAGAGTGGATACGCATACATACATAGGCAGCGTCTTCTCTGCCACTGCCAGTGGAGCGTTGGATCTCACAAAAGCTCCTCTGGACTGGAGTTTGCATCAGATCACGAGGCAATCGATGACTGGCGGGCAGCGCGCCGCCGCGTGTTTCTTGAGGAGCGACTGACGCACGATGCAAGCTAACAACAGTGCATATGCATAGACAAAGTCTGCTAGCAAAGCAAAGCAAAGAGGATTACATTACCGTGTACTTTCAAAGGGTGTTTGATTTGGACAGTAATCATAACTTACAAACATCAGTTATGAATATAATGTTTTATATGGAAAGCTGAAACTACAGAAAAAAATTATAAATTTGATATAACTTAATTTAAAAACTATGTAAGAACTAGTAGCATTTACTCCTGTCAAAATACTTTATGTCTATATGGGATTTGAAGCTCATTTTGGACTATATTCTGATCCAGCTGGTCTGCTTATATTTCCCATACAGGAGTAAATGACCCATGCACACTCTCCAAAATGACAAAAGAGCCTTGGGAGCTTCACCACAACCATATGGTCCAGAATTGATCAATGCATTTGAGAGAAAAAGTAGTCCAAATTTGATCTTCGTATTTGCTGTGCTGGTTAACGCATCTCCTCGTACCCATGCATAGCTGTTACCGCATCCATTGGGAGCTCTGCATGCATTTAATGCTACCACTCCATGCACAGCAACCATACAGATTACGGGTGTATTAGCCCCCAACGCAGGAATCGAAGAGCCTTTCTATGCACATTTAACGCTGAACGAAGCGGGGATACGCCCGGTGCCTGTATCATCTTGGTCTCGGTGCCACAAGAGACTATCTTTTGTGTTTAGCATGGAAACACGACTTATTTATTAGGAGTACTATAGAAAAAAACAATCATATTTAATTGCTCTTTGGTACGAGAGATCTTGTTCAAAACTACGTATTTTTATATTGGAGGGAGTAATTATCATGTGGATATTACAAAACTACACATGATACTATGTATTATATTGAGATAATTGTATCATTTACAGTAACATATGACACGACAACTTTGGATATTGTGACAAGAAACAATTGATTGGGAATAACCTAAGAGGCCGTGGGTATCTTGAATTGGAATTTTCTTACAATAACTACTTGTTCCTCACTAATATAGGAAGAGAAGAGATAATTTAAAGGCCTTGGGGAAGCATAGCAAGAAGGTAGGAGTCCACCACTTCACGATACAATTACAAACAATTTATCACTGAAGGACAAAAATTACTTTCTCTTAGATTAATACATATGCGGAATTAGATGGAATGATGAAAATGTATCATTAGCTTAACTATTTAGTCACATTTCAATTTTCTTAAATTTTTAAGAACCGAACAGGATCTAAGGGATATGTACACATTTTAATGAGGAATATACTCGTGCATGGAACTATTTTCCCTTGTTAGCCCTCCGCCTCTAGTTCGAAGAAGCAGCCTCGAGGTCCGAAAACTTTGACCAAATATGGGGTCATCACAGAAGGTACAGAAGATGGGGCGGGGCAACAACGCAACACAATTGATTGATGACAAGCTAAAGGCGTGTATGACTTATGAGCGCTCGGCTGTCCTCGGAAAAGGACAAACTGAAGTAAGAATGTGATTCAGTACTGCACAAGTTAGAAAAACTAGCCTCTAATTTCCCAAGGAGTCTGCTGGCTACTGTTAAGATCCTGACAAATTTGACGGACTTGTTAATGTGCCCAGTCTATCTGTCCATTTGACTGACTTGGACTAAAGAAGAAGACTGAACCAAGCAGCGAGATATGTCGTTCTTCAATAGTGGGTTATCATAGTGCAATTAGACTTCATCTGCGGAACTGCTGGTGCACGTCTACTTGCGCCTGCATAATGATTTATTCTCCCCGACGGTAAAGTGAACTGAATTATCTACACAGTTATTATCCTCTTTCTGAAACATTATATCTAATGGTGGTTATTATTTTGTATTTAAACCCTCCCACGTGAATTTCACATTCATCTCCTGAAATTTGATTACTCCAGAATTTTACTATTGGATATTGATGAGATGCTTCAGATTGTTTGATTGCATAATTACATATATTAAATGATTGCATCAGATATGCTCTCTAAGAAATTTGGAAGGCAGAACAGGAGAGCACACAAGAAACAGAAACGTGACAGCATTAGACCATCGGGTGCAAATGTCCCATCGAGGATTAGAAAGGTGAGATAATGTTACAGGACTCGTGCACTTTTACTTTGTACATCCGCATTTTTTGTTATATGTTGAAGATGACTTCTTTTTTTTTATACATCGCTAACAATGTATGTGTTTTGTTCATAGGATGGCAGATCCTCCGTACCCCCTCCTTGAGGCGGCGTACGATAGCACGCACCGTGCCCGGGCGATTGAGACTGGTCAGGTAAACAAACATCTTTTTTCATAGGTCTTGGGTCATTATGAAATGTCGATATATGACTCACAATAACTTTTGTTTTCAGCAACTCCTGATCATACGCATGCGCACTCACGCTAACCAGCTCAGGTGGGATGAAAGGTACACCCCGTACCTGCAGCAGGCCGGCTTCCTAGACCTAGCTAGGGTGGTCAACGCAAGTCTCCCACCGTTGGAATCCGCTCTCTTGACGGCACGACTGGGCGCGCCACCGCCGCATCGTGGGCACCGCGTTCGCAGTCGACAAGCTGAAGATGATGGCGGGTGCGATGGTGGTGTGCGCAGGGGAGGTGATCGAGTCCTAGACGGCGCGCGTCGAGACGGCGGCCGGTGGGGAGGCGACGGTTGTTGAAGTGACCTCGCCGACGTGATCTCGCGCACGGCGTTCGGGAGCACCTACCGCCGGGGCAAGGAGGTGTTCCTGGCGCAGCAGGAGCTCCTGCTCGTTGCCATGACCGCAATGGACGGTGTGGGCGTCCCGGGCGCGCAGTACGTACCTATGAGGGCCAACAGAACTCACAAATAGGTGATAATACAAGCATCACTGGACAATAATGGTGCTTTCCATTAGACAAAAAATCCAGTGTCACTAGGCAAAAATGCTAGTATCATTGGACAAAAAAATACAAAATGGTATTTTTGTCTAATGAAAATTAGTATTTTGCCTAATGAAAATCAGCATTTTGCCCAGTGAGAATCTACAAAATTGCCTAATGTTGCACAAGGGGAGCGGGGGAGAGGAAGATGCGGCTGCAGAGATTGGAGAAGAGGAAGATATAGCAGTGGTGACCGGTGCCCAGCCACGGCGAATCTCGCCTGGATCTCCCTTTGACCGGCGTTGCCTGCTACCCTTATCTCCCTCCCGTCGCCATTGCCGGTAGCCACACCTCCTGGAGCTGACAGTCGTGGCCGTGCTCCTCCTCTCCCGCGTCGCCGCTTGGTCCTGCTCACCTTCCTCCTAGAGCACAGGCCTGGGGGCCGTGCCTCCCCCCGCGTGCGGCGTGGAACTAGAGGGTAGAGAAGGAAGCCGGCGACGACACACAGGAGGAGGAGCCGACGTTGAGGTGGAAGAGGAGGGCACTGGCAGCAGCGCTTCGTGAGGCTGGTCGTCGCGCAGGAGAGGCAACGCCTTAGATATCCGAGAGGAGTCGCAAGCGGAGGTGAAGGTCGTTAGGCGGTGCAACGGAGCGGCTGGTGGAGGAGGACACGGTGGCCGGGAGGAAGAGGAAGGGCGAGAGGTGGACGAGGAGAGAGGCGGAATGCTTCTCCGCTGGTCGGTGAGGGGCTCGGTGGGCGGGGCGGCCATGGGGGAGGCCAGCGACCACAGAGAGAAGTGAAGGACTGAGTGAGGGAGGGATAACGTTGCACAGAGATAAATTAATGTGGGAGGAGGATAAATGTGCGCACAACTGTAATGTAGTCTTTACCTTAACTTATATCTTAAACTAATTTATACATTTTTTTGTAGTTTTAGTTTAGTTTTACATATAAAACTTTTATTGAAATATATATGTATATTTATAACTGATATTTGTAAGCTATGATTTATGTAATAACTAGCAAGATGGTCCGCGCAAATAGCGCGGACATCTAGTTTTTTCATTTACATTTTAGTTATTCTTCAAATTAATCTTATGTGATTATTTTTAGCACTTTATTTGTTGCTTTTCCTCCATTGGTCCTGAATATACATATTGTTTTCTTGCGTTTCATTTTTCTTATATTATTTTTATAACATATTTTTATGAGTTAATCTAATTGTGTAACCATTGCAGTATTATGATTTCGTACTTGAAAATACTTCATGTACTTGTTATGTTTAAAATATAACTTTATAATTTTGTTTATACTTTTTTTCAAAAAGGGCATCAACATCTATACTATCAAAGTTCTATCATAAAATAAGTGTTGATAGTGCATTTGTTTTATATCGAAGATGTTATTACTATTTTTTTTGGACAAGATGGTTTAGGACAAACCAAAGTGTATTATAATTTGGATTGAAATGATTATTGAAAAAACATAGAAAATTAAATGGTAGTCCCACTTAGACCGTATTTGTTCACATTGAGATTTTAGTTTGTCAATAACTCGAAAAGATAAGTATGGAATTGTAAATGTCCAGAAAATGAGCTGAAATAAGCATCCTTTGGGTTGCTTGCGTATTATCAATTTATCATAATTAGCCCTCCCTCGTCAAAATTAAATAAGGTACACAATGGGGGTAGAGTGTTTGTTGACCACTCAAGATTATATAAGTTGAATTATATACTCTGAGGCAAAAAGACACACCCTTTAAAGATTAAATTGTTATTGTAGATATGACCATGCATGCAATGGGAGAAAAAGACTTTTGTGCATCCCTATACCTCAATAAATATGGTCTAAAATCCCATAGGCTTCACGTGCTCTAGTTTAGTAAGGAGTCTCACCTTTGCCACCACTAAATGGCATCTCCAACAACTATAGTTGTATGGCTGCTATCATGATGCGTCCATACATGGTTATTGGTCGATCAACATTCATCAAGATCGAGATCATATGTATGTCTTTTTTTTTAATTGAGCAATATTGAATTATAGCATTGGTATGTTGACGGTTTCTTTTTAAGTTTACTCTAAAACCTATGTCATACATAATACACTTACCAAATTATTTTTCTTCTCAATGGATGTATTGGTGTGCAAGTGCATGAAATTGTGCCAAAAGAATACTTGATAACAAATGTTCTTATCATCAAGTGAATAACTAACGGCCGGTCCAACAAAACAATCCATTAACGTTCTCTTGTTGTGCTATGCTAGATGGTTCATGTTTTATCTCTTCGCTCACCAGCTCTACTTGCCATTCTTGATTTGCTTTGAGCTTCTTCATCGGCACATGTCCATATTTTCCATTGATTTGGGTACTACCTTCTATGGGTACGATACTATAGACTAGTTAGTGATGACCTTCCACGAAGGAAGAGGCGGCTTGCTCATTGTAACTATGTAACCTCTCTCTTATCTATTCAGTAGTTTATTTGTATTTGATTGACATCTCTTATTGCTAGGTTGGTTTCCAAGAGGGCCGATTCAACTATTTATGTTCTTGGTATTGTTGTATCTCGGAGTGAAACATATGTTGGAAAAGTGAAGTATGACATCCATGCGCGGGTCAGTAGAAAACTTGCTAGTTGATAGGTATAAGCGAAGGTTGGGCTCCACAACTCTATGATTACGTGTTGCTCTTTTTGTTAGTCATATTTGATATAATATTTTTGGGTTAATGAAAACAATTAGATATTCATAAAATCTAATGTTATCCCAAACGGTAATGCTAAACAGTCGGTTAGAGAGTAGTCGAGCTGTACGGCAATTAAATGGACTAAAAAAACAGATTAAATGGGATTTTAAACAGATTACACGGCCAACACAGTTGACTCTTGAGTAACGTGTACATGGCGTGTACACGGGCTACACGGCCGTTTAAGGCAACACTATTAATATA
This sequence comes from Paspalum vaginatum, assembly GCA_030272315.1. Classification (NCBI taxonomy): domain Eukaryota; kingdom Viridiplantae; phylum Streptophyta; class Magnoliopsida; order Poales; family Poaceae; genus Paspalum; species Paspalum vaginatum. The sequence continues at coordinate 84,807 of JAMSGZ010000127.1, forward strand.
TATAATGTTTTAGGCTTTTTTTTGTTTTTGTTTTTGTTTTTGCTTAAGTTGGTAATTTCTAGACCCTTTTAGTGAATACGGTACATTTTCTTTAACAATCTTTGAAAAGATAATAGATGATGGGGATCTATGTCTTTTTATAAAATTCAAAAAAGATAATTTGTATTTGATACAAAGCATTTAGATTTTTAGAAGGTGGTAACGACCAATAGGGTAGATTTTTCTCTTCATTTGTTAGTGGTTTTTGGTATAAATCTTTGATTCAATACATATGGTTCTATGTTTATAGAATCTGATAGTGGAGAGATTCATATGTCTCTCTAAAAATGGCTTTTTAATTAGTAGTTGTATTAGTATAAAATATTTGGATCAATCTAGGCCATTGGCAATCAATTGTGTGGATGTTTCGCCTTTTAATTTAATTGATATATGATTAAATATATATTGTTAGATGTTTATAAAATCTATCTGTTTAGGTATCTATATAATCTATATAAGTAAAGCTCACTAACCATTATTAATTCTATTTCTTTTAACATGCAAGTTATCTACGTCATCAAGGACTGCACTAAGTTAGAAGGCATGCCATTGTCCACCAAAAATTTCTATTGATGTCTTTATCAATTTTCTGTGGATAATAACATCCATGCATGCAACTATTAGTCAATGCAAGTACCATCCTACTCCTACATCATAAACACAATCAATGGTTTAAGAGTCAATCTATCAAGCAAGATGAACATGCTATCATAATATCTTTGAAAGAAAATGTTCTTTAAAATCATAGCAATGTTATCACATTCAAATTTTACTTAGAAATGGTTTAAGAATTTCTGCAGCAACGCGCGGGCTAGCACCTAGTTTTTTATTAATATGGTAATTTCTAGACTATCTCGATGACTATAGAGGCTTTTTTTTATCACTCTTATATATAAAGAGAGGGTGGAGATCTCTTCTCCTTTTTTACAAAATTTAGCTCTTTTGTCAAACTTAGTCAAAGTAGGAGAAGTATACTCTCTGTTAGAAATCATGTACCATAACTTTATACTAATGTATTTTGTTTTATTATGGTTGTGTTTAATCTAGACCGTTCGATAATTGTAACAACCAATGGTATAAAAAATCCGTTTTTCACTTATTGATATAAGATATATTTTTATTTAATATAAAAATTTAATGGTTGGTTGTTTTATTAGTCATATTTAGTACAATATATTTAGATTGATTAAGACCGTTGTATTAACATACTGTAATATCTAATTGCGCACACCTTTTTTAGTTGCATTTGATATATGATTTAGTGTACACCATTAAATGTGCTTAAATCCAACCGTTTTTTTATTGACATGCATGCGAATTATGTTTTATTACACGCTGGGTATAAAGGACCTAGGGGCATCCGATGTTTGCATTGGAGTACTGGACTCTTGCATGCACACCATAGATAACATATTCCGTTTTATTAGTCCGATGTTTACCAGAGTCCCGCCGCTAACGTATATAGGATTATTGAGCTGATTCCTAATTAATGACTTGATCTTACCATGGAATCTAGCTAACGAATAGGAATAATAGGAGTACTAATCTGATTCCGATCATTATTCACCAACAATGGGAAAGGAAAAATAGTAGACAGGATACCTTTTTGTATTGTATATCTTTCTAGACTATATACTAATCTAATCTAAACCGTTGGATGATCATAATATCTAACGGTGTAGATCTTTTCTTTTTTATATTATATTTAATATATGATTTAATATAGACCGTTAGATGTTCGTAAAATCTGACGGTGGAGGGCTTTTATTTTTTCCGATTAACGTGGGAATTCATTGGTCCTCTCGGCGAACGTGGTGGCTTCTTTTAACACTCTCTTATTAATATAATATAATAGATACTTTATACAACATTTCTTTTTTATGTTCAGTTTAATAATATAATAGTGTCCAAATCAAACACTCTTTGAAAATATGCGGTGCATATTATCTATGCATATGCACTGTCGTTACACTGCAGCTGGAATGTGAAGTTTGAAAATGGGTAACGAGCCCCTTGCATCGTGCGTCAGTCGTCCCTCATGAAACACGAGGCACCGCCGCCCGCCAGTCATCGATTAAAGTCCGTGACGCCAGAGTGGTATTTAGACCAAACTCCAGAGGAGCTTTTGTGCGTGAGATCACATCCAACGCTCCACTCCACTAGCAGAGGAGACGCTGCCTATATATGCATGTATCCGCATCCACTCTGACACGACGGGCGAAACGTGGGCAGCGTTGCATGCAGTGCAGCAGCCGGCGACGCACCCGATGATAGTGGAGATGGGGGCATCGGTTGTCTCTGCGCTCGCCGTGATACTAGTCCCGTGTCTGTGGGCGGTGCTGGTGCGCCTGGCGTGGCGGCCGCACGCCGTGACGCGGCCATTCGCGCGGCAAGGCGTCCGCGGCCCGCCGTACCGCTTCTTCCTGGGCAACACCGGCGAATTTAGAGCGATGTGGGCGGCGGCGGCGAGCTGCGGCGCAACGCTGGACCGGAGCTCCCACGACATCGTCCCCCTCCTGATGCTACACCTACACGCGTGGACGTCGCGCTACGGCAAGGTGTTCCTGTGGTGGAGGGGCTCGACGCCAGTGCTGAGCCTGGGCCACTACGACATGGTGAGGCTGGTCCTTGCTTCCGACAAAGCCGGCGGGCACTTCGTCAAGCCGGTGATGACCCCGGCTTTTGATGGAGATGTGTTCAGCGCGGCAATTTTCAAGACCGATTCCGAGTTGTGTCGGTTTCCGCATGAGCCGATACTGAGTCAAACCAGGACTCGACTGATTGAGTCTGACTCAACGCTCGCATATGGTATACGCAGTTGAACCTCTATCGTGACTCAAATACTTGATCCGCAAGCAATCAGAATTCTAATGGGTCGTTAGGTGGCTAAAACCCATTAGTGGAGACTATATGTATGCATGAGAGGGCACGGCTTGAGTTGATTGACCGAACGTTTGTGCGTGAGAGCCATCGCAGAAAAGGTTTCTGTGAAGCCTTAGCTGTGTTCTGGTCCAATCTCTCAAGATTCTCCGCTAAGTTCATGGTGCTAGCACGCCAAAACTTGGCGTCGCCTTCCCGCACGTGTGGATACCGTAGAGGCGTTGCTACGACTAATACGTTGATCAGCCGACTGATCTCAAGGCCGGCCGAGTGGTTCCTGATCGAGATCGGCTGGGTGACTCGGCATCGGCTCTTCTCTGCACATTGACTTGGCGCACTTTACTTGGCACCCGACTCCGTTAACTCGGCACTCAGCTGCACTGCGCGTCTAGTGGTAACGACCTATCATATCTTGTTTTTACGTGTTCCTGTATCTTACGTGGTAATAGAAAAATGTTTTCATCCTATGGTAACCTACTCCGTAACCTACAGTCCTACAGTCTTGACGGTGATCATGGGCGATGGCCTAATCATGGTCGAGGGCCAATCTGGGCGCACCACCGCCGCGTCGTGGCCCGGCGTTCGCCGTCGACAAGGTGAGGATGATGGCGGGCGTCATGGCGGCGTGCACGGGGGAGGTGGTCCGGGCGTGGGCAGCGGTGGTAGCAGCGGCAAGCGGCGGGGAGGGGGCGGTTGTTGAGGTCGGGCGCTGCTTCAGGGAGCTCACCGCCGACGTGATCTCGCGCACGGCGTTCGGGAGCAGCTACCGCCAGGGCAAGGAGGCGTTCCTGGCGCAGCGGGAGCTGCTGCTGGACGCCATGGCCGCGATGGACGGCGTGCGCGTCCCGGGCGTGCAGTACGTGCCAACGAGGGCCAACGTGCGCCGGTGGAAGCTCGAGAGGAAGGTTCGGGCCACGCTCAAGGGCATCGTAGACGAGCGCCTGGCCGGCTGGCCGCCGCAGCCGCTAGGGAGTCGTCGCAGTCGTCGCCCATGGGGATGGGGTACGGCACGGACCTGCTGGGGGCCTGGGGCTCATGCTCAAGGCAGAGTCAGAGCCAGAGGGTGGCCGTGATGAGAATGGACGAGATCATCGACGAGTGCAAGACGTTCTTCTTCGCGGGGCACGAGACGACGGCGCACCTCCTCACGTGGTCCATGTTCCTCCTCGCCACGCACCCGGAGTGGCAGCGGCGGCTCAGGGACGAGGTGCTCCTCGAGTGCGGCGGCGGCGACGCCCTGAACCTGAACAAGCTCGAGCTCGTGACCATGGTGCTGTACGAGACGATGCGGCTGTACGGCCCGATCAGCAGCATCGAACGGGAGGCGACGGCGGACGTGGAGCTCTGCAGTGGCGTGAAGGTGCCCAGGGGCACCGTCCTGTCGCTGCCGTTCGCGATGCTGCACCGCGACGAGGAGGCCTGGGGCGCCGACGCCGGCGAGTTCAACCCGCTCCGGTTTCCGGGAGGACGGCGCGGGCACGGGCGGGGCAGCCGCCGCCGCGCACCCAGGCGCGCTGATGCTGGCCTTCTCCGCGGGCCCGCGGTCGTGCGTCGGCCAGGACATGGCGATGCTGGAGGCCAAGGCGACGCTGGCGCTCATTCTCAGGCGCTTCACGTTCGAGTTGGCGCCCGGGTACGTGCACGCGCCCGCCGGCCACCTGGCTCCCGAGATGCACGTCGTGCTCAAGCTGCTCTAGCTCGGATTCCTAGTGGGCCAGCATGCATGTTTTCCTTTCGCTTTCCATTTGTGTGTTTCTTTAATTTCTTGTTTTCCGGCCGGCCCCGTTTTCTGTCTCCGTGCGTGTAGTTGCTTAGGCGGATATGATGGTTTTATGTATGTTTAAGCGCAATTGATTATTGCGTTTAATAAAACGGAATTCTATGTCATTCCCTTAATAAAAATAAATGGAAAACATGCATATGCATGGCAGCTCAACAACCCATGCAGACATCGATACAATACTAAGTCTATGCCCGTGTGTTCTACGGAGGCCGACATATCGTGTTAGCCACATTGAGATTCATATCCCATGCCTGTCCACGTGTTCTTCGTCTCAAACATCATCTACGGAGTACAAAGGTTTAAGTTTTGGAGGGATAACGTCTTCAACCGTTCAACACCAATAAAAAACGTGAAGTCGCTGTATGCATTTGATGATTTTATTGGCTTTAATAACGGTCTCCAATGGAAATCTTCCAACCTTCCTTCTATCCACCCCACCTCTTTGGTTCAGAAACTTGCATATCCCTTGCTAGCACAAAATATAGACAACTTAAAATAAAATTTGAAGAAAGAACAATAACAGCTCAGTACATTAATTCTCTTTGGACAAGTACCAAGTAGTTCTTGCATTGCCTGCTGGTTTAATTCCTCTCTATGTATGCATGAGAGGAATGTGAAATTATCATTCAATTTTTCAGTGGTTGGAAAATAGGCGTTACTCATAGTACCGGTACCAGATAGTACCAAATAGAAGGTTATAATACTATAAATGGTGGGACTGGTATCCATATTTTTTTTAAAATTTTAATTACACAAAGGCATAAAAGGCATTAAGAATACAAATACAAGTTTTACTATGATGAAAAAATTTGGAGCAACGGTTATAAAATCGGGTGGTGTCAAGGGAATGTACTAGATGGTAGCAAATAGGTAGGTTCGATATAAAAATAGTGTGATCAGTACTATATAATATTTTCAAATTAATTTATTGACCGGAGGTACCACTCCTTTTTATTTTTAATGCCTTTTTTTCCCTTGTGGAATTAAAAATTATAATTAAAATATATGGTACCAATCCCATCTTTTTTAATACCGGGCCGTCATTTGGTACCTCCTTATAACGATACCGTTGTACCATCAATTTATAAACATTTAGATCTTCTTTGATGGATGACCCATATTTTTTTTAACCACCATAAAACTTGTACAATTTAATATTAGTTATTAACAATAGAAAAAAAGGGTGGTACCTCCTATTATATTATCGCTAGGTATCTTTCCAACATTATAAAATCTCTCATAGGGAGTAATAAGTTGTACACTTCATTCATGTTGTTACATAGAGTTTTTTGTGCAAAAATAAATTTCAAACACAGTTTGAAAATTTGAATAACCTAAATCCATTTAAGTAGTATCACGTAAATTCTAGAATTAGCAAAATTGTATTTCGGGCAGAAAATCTTTATTTGCAGCCAAAGCCCACTCTCCCCTCTTGCTAGTTGCTAATTTGCCTTTTTTCCTATTTTTTCAAGGGCCAAATCTGGCGCAGGCAGCCGGCCCAGCCGGTCTCCTCCGTGGCCCAGCCTCACCACTTCTCAGCTTAGAAAGATTTAAGGCTAAATCTTTAGTTTCATGTGTTGATAAACATGATTCCAAAATTCTACTAGTAGTAATAATTCTAGAAACTCAAAAATTCCAGTAGCCTTAGCGCATAATGTTTAGTTTTTGTATAATTTTTATTTTCAAACTTTAGTTGAACGCTTTCCAATTTGATAGTCAAATAGGCCATCAAATATAAAATTTCAGTCGAGCAGGGGATTTTTGGTCAAGGCTTGTTTTTTTCCAAATATATAGCATGAACTATAAAAACTTAAATGACGAGCATAATGCAGAAATGCATTAACCATAATATAGAGAAGATTCCTGCAAAATTTCACTGTTTTTGGAGCTTTTTTGCTATTCATATTAATTATACAATATATGATCTTGAAATAAAGCTTCTTTTATCTAGAAAATATGGCTAAAAATATGGAATTTTGGACACCTCCGAAAATGTATGGGTTCATTTTTTTCTAATTAAGAGAGTGTACCAGAGCAGTTATTTACATTCATCATAAAGTATATAACTATAGTTCCGTTATGGTGCGGTACAACAATACAATAAAATAAATCACCTGAACGAATCAACAATGAGAACTAACGAATGCATATGACAAATGACAACAGGCTGTGGTAGTACAAAATCGCTCAATTTATGGCCGATTTCGTCATTCGAGAAAATTCTGTGGTAGTACATAACACTCTGAGACACATGCCCGGCCCTGCTATCGAGTCCATTCCTCTTTTGCTTGCTTGACAATACCGGCATTGCACAGCAAGGCCCAGACGTGCGTGATGAACTCCCCACCTTATGCGAGCTGCTTGACATGTGCCGCCCCATTGAATAAAGAATTGATGTAAAGTGGAAGGCACACATTGATTGGCATGAATCCAGTCCTCTTCCAGAGAATCAAACTGAAGTTACTTTCTACCTCGGCGATGAAGAATGCAGTAGCGATTGTGTTGCTTCCATAGTGAGTTCTACGGAAGCAACTCCCTTTGTCTCAATGGGGTTCTTGGCCCCACGCCACTGAGTGTTATGTTGGTCTTGACTAGTTCAACGTCCGTCTTGCCTAGCTTCTTAAACAGATCGTAAGGCATCAAATTCACAATAGCTCCACCGTCAACCAACATTTGAGACACGGACGCTCCGTCAATGTGACCACGAACATAAAGAGGCTTCAATGATTAACCGATTCTATCGGTTTTGCAAAGACAGCATTTTTTGGTCCAAAATCCTCTTCATCTTCTCAATAATATCATAATCGGTAGAAAAAGTAATCATATTGATATCCATACCTAGATGCTGAGGAGAAGCCTCGTAGTCCACCATCTCTTCTTCTAGTACATCTTCCTCTGAGCCAACAGGTGCAGAAGCCTCCGCAACAATTGATGCTGCCTTGACCTCAAGTTCTGGTTCTGGCACTGCTGGCCTTTGATTACCGGACAGTCCGTCAGTGGACACCGGACAGTCCGGCATACCGGATAGTCCGGTGGATGTCATCGGACAGTCTGGTGACTGAGGCTAGTCTGAGGTAGCTGTCTCAGCAGGAACTTCTACAACTTTTGGCTTCCACTGGCTTAGGAGGAAACATAGGATGTGTAATGTTGAAATTCCTCTTAGCTTCCCGCTCTTTTCTCTCTTTGGCCGCAAACTTTGTAATGTCATTTTTTTGAGTATGAGTCAAACCCGAAGGACACCACCGAGGAATGAAATACTTTGGATCTAGTGGTGGCTTGCTGGTAACCTTGCTAGAGTTTGCCTCATGATCATTAGCCAAAGTAACCTTAGATGGAACCTCCTTTGACATAACACTAGCTGATTTTCCAAACACCATCGGCATTTTGCAATTACTATTATACACTACATTGTTAGTCCCAATATTAACATCACCGGCTGTAACTTGAGGTGCTGATTGAGCCGGTGGTGCCGCTAGCTAATCCGGTGACTTCATTGGTTGAATCAGTTTTGGTGGAAATTGAAAATTTTGAGGGGGTGGTGCATACCTTTGTGGCTGTAACTGTGGTTGTGTCCCATGCCCCCCTGCCAGATATGTCAGCATTGTAGGCCGATAATTCTGGCATTGTTGCTGGTTTGGCACCCATGGACCAAATTGAGAAACAAACAATCGGTCATGTACAGAAGGAGCCAACCTATCAAAAACAGAAACTTGTGGTGCCCCCACCCCTGATAGCAATAAGGATTGTAAGCATAAGGTGTACACATGTTATTCCAAGCCGGATTTTGTTGGAACTCTTGTGGAGGACCCCACATTACAGGTGGAACCATGGGTGCTGGTGGTACTAGCTAAACCACTTGAGGAGCCGTTTCTGTCGGCTTTTTATTCTGCACAGGCTTGACTTCTCGCGGTGGTAACCTTGGTCGCTTATATGACCGGTTCCTGGAAGCGGCCTTCCTCACATACTTGGTAAGCAACTGATCAAATGTAGGACTAGACTGATGTGACTTACCAGAGATCCTTGCCTGATGCTTCTTTCAAGTCCCCAGCTTCGGCTACTGTTTTGGCTTAAAAGTCCTTGGACGCTGTTGGGGGCCGCGGGACTGTCCGGTGGGCATTACCGGACTGTCCGGTTGCTGGCGCCGAATTGTCCGGTGGCATTGCCCTAGGAGCCACTTGCTAGTTGTGCTGCCCCCCAGTGCCTAAGAACCTGCTGGTGATCTTCAACATGTCCCTGCCATCTGCAGTCTTCTCCCAGATCATCTCCCTGGCCAAAACTTTAGTATTCTCATCGATTAGCCTTGAGGAACCAATGACCATAGTTTTGCCTTTGCTTGCATCGGCCACTTCAGGCCGAACCAAGACTTTCTTGCCACCCATGTCTAGAGTGTTCATGGGGAACGGCTGCTTGTCAATTTGCATCTCTGAAAAACTCATACGGCCTTCATTCACGGCCGATTGTATCTGTCGACGGAAAACATTACAATCATTAGTTGCATGAGAGAAAGAGTCATGTCATTTACAATAAGCTTTCCTTTTCAACTCATCAGTAGGAGGAATCGTATGCGTCAATGTAATATTTCCATTTTTGAGAAGCTCATCAAATATCTTATCACATTTAGCAACATCAAAAGTAAACTTAAGTTCTTCTTGCCGATTCTTATTAATCGGTCTCAAAGAAGGACAAGTAACAGATTTGTTCTTATTGGACCAAGCAAATTGAGCTGCATAGACTTCTTTAGAACCATCATCGGAGCTAGCCGAATCATATTCTACAACATTCACATTATGACGCACAATCTTTTGGCTCTCTCTACTTCGGCTCTCTATAGCCAAAGCCTGCTGATGCAGTAAAGACAAAGAATAAAATCGTGTACCAGCTAATTTCTCCTTAATGTACGGCCTCAACCCCTCAAGAGCTAGCCCGGCCTAATTCTCTATCTGAAACAGTCAACTGGAAACACCGGTTTCTAGTATCTCTAAAACCTCTTGAGATAATCATGAACCGATCCTTCACGACCTTAGCCGAATTTTAGATAAATCGACCAATTCAAGCTCATAATCTTCTGATAAAAGTGATCATGAAATTTTGCCTCCATCTCATCCTATGTCCCAATTGAATTGGGAGGCAAAGAAGAGTACCAAGCAAAAAGCATTCTCTATAAGAGACAAAGAAAATAACCGAACTCGGAATGCTTCCTGTTCGGCCAAATCCCCTAATTGTGCTATGACTTGGATAATATGCTCTCTAGTGCTTTTATTGTCCTTACCGGAAAAATTTTACAAAGTCCGGTATTCTAAACCCTTGAGGGAAAGCATGAGCATCGAATCTCATAAGGTTTCTGATAGGAACTAGTAGAACTCGATACATCAATCCCCGTCTTCTTCTTAAGAACAGACACCAATTCCTGCCATATTTCTTCCTTAACCCCCGATGTAGAAGCATCGGACCTCTGCACATAAGATCTAGAAGCACTAGGATTTTGTGTAGACCACATCTGATCATTCATGGAGTTCGGGATGGGACCTTTGGGTACCCCCGAAACCAATCCAGCGAAACTGATCCTTGTACCATAAGAAACCGTAGTGAAAGGTGGCGCAAATCCTTCTAATTCTAGTGGCGGTGTGAAGTATTCTACTCCTGTCGTATTTAAAACAATCCTTCGGTTAGGATCTACCGAAGTTGGAGCACACTGTCGTGCGTGGTGGAGCATGACAGCCCCTGTGCTGGGCACACCGGATAGTCCAGTGGGGAGCACCGGACTGTCCGGTGGAGACACCGAATTGTCCGGTAGACACGACCGGCTGAGTTGGTCTGCCCAACAGAGAAGGTGGAGGTCTCGACTGTCTAGGATAGGAATTTAAAGGCATACCATACATCGGTTGGGTCTGCTGTGACCCGTTTTGCACCGATGGACTAGGTGTAACCGATTCTACGGTTGGTTCATGTGAGGGAAAAGTAGGAGCAACGGATTTCTCATGAATCCTAACCAAACCATCTATGGAACTTTGCAATGTGCCTAATTGGTCAGCCAATTGATTATGTCCCCGATCAACATAGCTTTTCATAGATTCAAATGCTTGAAGGGTGTTTGGACCACTTACATCGGGGGTCGATGAGGTCGTCGACGACAATAGAGCATTGAGGGTGACTTCCTTCTCCTTGGTCACCTTCTTGTGGCGATCCATCGTGAATCCCTCTAGGAACTTCTTCATCCTGCCCTCCGTTGTTTCCTTCATTATGTCGTCGAAGCGCTTTTGCTCTTCAGCCGGCAAATTCTCAAAAGCCGGCCTCACAATGTTGCCTTGGATGACATTGGATGCATCCGCAAGCTCTCCAATTGCGTCCAACTTCAGATTGAGCCCCGCTGTCCCCAGCGGAGTCGCCAAAAAGTGTGTTGATACGTTTTAGCGCCAATCACCAATGATATGACCTAGACCAATCCACCCGGGAGGGACCCCATCAGGGAGGATCAGTGCTAGGGTTTGCTCTAGCATTGGCAGTCCACCTAGAGCTCCTCAAGTCGGCGTAGAGTCGAAGAGAGGCGAAAATTAGGGTTGGAGAGGAGAATTAGGGTTTGGGAATAGATATTTGCATAAAAGTAAAGTAAATAAGAGATTGGTTCGATTGTGGATGCGTCAATCAGCCTTACCCCTTTATATTTATATGGAAGGGTGGTCTTAACCCTTGTACAAGTAGGATCCCGGAAGATCTCGTCCAAATCTCAGAATTCTGCTCAGACTCGACTCTACCGGATAGTCCGGTACAACCCACCAGATAGTCCTGTAATACCGGACAGTCCGGTACATGCCACTGGACTGTCCGGTGGCGCCGGCCAATATGGCCATGCCCATTTAGGTGCTCAACATAAACCAGTACAAAGAGTTCATCAAATCACACTGAAGAATATTGATTGAAGTAGCTCCCGCAAATTAATTCCTCATGCATTTCACTCGGGATCGATTCACGTACGTGCAGCCACAACTTAATAATGCATGCGAGCCGAGTACGTGTAAGATAGATTTTTTTTTTAGATAAAGTTACCTTGGCGCAGACAAGAAACTTGTCGGCCCTCGAAAGACCTCCCTGCAGGAGGAGGTATTGTGGGTAATTAGATTGCAATTTCCTCGAACCACTGGGTCGAGAAAATGCTCCGAATGCTGGATGCGTATTGCGCGCCTGCAATGCATGTGTCTCTGAAGGCAGATTCATTGCAAGGGGCTTTCTTTTAGGAGGCGACCTAGGGTTCAAGCTCTGGTTGTTGGCCAGCACCACACCTAGGTGCACCACCACCATACTGATGTGCATGGCCTCTCAACCTCTACGCACGAACCGACTCCTTGGTTCCTCAGATTAATGCAGTGTAGTAGTATAAATCAACTCCCATCTGGCGCCCTTTTATAACCAGAGCAAGCAACAAGGATCACATTTACAATCTGTCGGCAGACACGTTGTCACTTTGCTAGCTCATTTTAATTTGTGCTACAGATACGATATGATTACACCCTGTTGCTCGCCGCTGAATGTACGCGATCCCTCGTTATATAACGATATGGCACACGGATCACCATGCCAGCCGTGTAGTTTACATTTGCTGCTCACTTTGTGCTATGATACGATTACACCCTCGATCGATATGATTTTTTTTTTGTCGCATATACCCCGGCCCGTACGCACTCCTAGATTTCATGTCATGGGCCGTATATGGGTTTCATTTGTTTTGTCTCAGCAAAGGATCGACGGACCGTACGTACCATGCAAATCTACTGTGTACTACTGCTGAGAGTGCTGACTGTTTGTGCGCTCTACACTGTATGCTCGATGAGCGCTAGCCATTCAGCCTCCGGACTAATTTGTGACCATTTCTCAGAATCTCAATACAGAAATTAGTGAATGATCGCTATTTTTAGCAGCTTAGTCACCGACATGGGTTTTCATTTTGTGGATACGCGGTCCAGACAGCTAGCCCTCCCCTGCAACCCATTGCTCTTTTTGCCTTTTCTTTTCACTTTATTCTTTCTGTCTGTTATCAATGGAGTCTTAAATGATCATAACACTCATGTCAAACAACCTATACATACACAACTTATATATACAAATTACGAACAAAAAACTTATGTCTTACATGAACATGATTAGTAAACCAAACTTACAGAAAGTTTCTATACAGAAATCGAAACTTACAAACATAATACATAACAAGTAATCTATTTAAACAAAAAAAATCTGTGTGAGGAACAAAAAACTTTTGAAACAAAATTTAATGAAAATTTTGTGTGCTGAAATTTTTTTATAGATATAAGTAAATATATTAAACTATGTAGAAACAACTTACAAAGACATCTTATGGAAAACAACATATAACGACGAGTGCTAGCCATTCAGCCTCAAATCTAACGGCTCTGGCTAATTAGTGAGCGTTTCTCATTTTCAAATTTAGTGAACGATTGCTGTTTTTAGCCACCATCGACGTGGGTTTGTGTGGTTACGTGATCGAGACAGCCCCCCTCCCCTTCAGTCGTCCATGGCTCTTTATGCCTTTTCTTTTTTTTTCTTTTCTCACTTTATTCTTTTTGTCCGTTATCAATGGATTGTTAAATGATTATAACTCTCATGTAAAAAAACTGATATATAGAAGCTGCGAATGCAGAACTTATATCTTACATGAACACAATTAGTGAAGCAAACTTACAAAAAGAAAACTTATATAAAGTTTCTATACAGAAATTGTAAAGGACAAACATAAGTTATAAGTATACTTATATTTAAATAAAAAATTTATATGGAAAACAAAAACTACAGATATTTTTTATAGATATAAGTTAATTTAAAATCTTTGTAAAAAACTACTTACAAAGAGTCTTATTGAAAACAACATATAAGGTAGAGCGCTGGCTATTCAGCCTCCGAACTAATGGCTATGGCTAATTAGTGGGCATCCTTATTTCCGAATTTAGTGAACGATTGCTATTTTTAGTGGCCACCGATGTGGGTTTTCCTTGTGTGTATATATATAAAACTTGTGTATACATAAGTTCTCGTTTACATGAGTCTTATATATGATCATTTAACACCACTGATAATAGACAGAAATAATAAAGTGATAAAAAGAAAAAGGCATAAAGAGCCAGGGGCTGTCTGGAATAACAGACAAAAAGAATAAAGTGTGCAGCAAATGTAAACTACACCGCACGTGTCCACTGCATGGTACGTGCGCTGCATGTGGTGGTGCCGCATGAAACGTAGTTGTTGGGCAAGGAAGCAAAGCATGTAGACAAAAGTGTTGCGCATGGACAAGCGAGATCGGTGAGCTCGCCTGTCTTCAGGGAGGGAGTATTGTTACGTGTACTACGCTTAGCAAAGAGAGACGAAGCACCTATAAACAAATAAGCTATATATATATATATGGAAGCCCCGGCCATGGTCCGGCCAGCCAGGAAAATGGGCTAGGGATGCGGCCCGCACCGGGGTCGGGTGGGGGGCTTGGCCATGCACGTCACGAGGCCTGGCTGCCGTGGGCATCCGTATTGTGTAAACCTTTGTGAAATTTATCGTAAATCTATGTACAATTGAGCGTAAAATTGGTATAACTACCGCGGAAAGGATCCACGAGTCGACCGTAAATTTGTGAAATTTGTGTACAAGTGACGGCGAACCATGGCGGCCTCACCAACGTGTCCTGCTGCCTCCACCGTCGTAACTCGACCAGTGGCAGCGGCGGGATCATCGCAGGGTGTTGGCTAGTCGTCGCCCACGCGTCCTGCTGCCTCCATAAGCAGGGATTATCGTGACTCCACTAGCGTCGCAGGGGGGTGGCCAGTCGTCGCCAACGCGTGCTGCTGCCTCAAATGCATCACCTGGGGCCGATTTGCTGTGTGCAGGGAGATCGTAACTCCACCAGCGGTGCTGTGAGCACCAGGGTGCGATGAGATCATCACCGGGGAGGCAGAGGGAGATGCGGTGGAACGGGCGCCTATGAGAATTTTCACAGATCAAGAGATGGACACTCCGCATATCATGCAAAGCCATGCAAGTATTTGAGACTAACCAGTAGAAAAATAATGCGTAGGCATGTAATTATTTGAGTCTCACCAGTAGGAAGATAATGCGTAATTCTGATAGTTTTGTGAATAATTTATGTTTGTCCGAGTAGCTTCTGTATATGTGCAGCCAGACACTATTGATCCTAGAATTGTACATCAAGTGGGCATGACATTTCGTAATGTGGATGAGGTGCACCATGGTAGATATGCCTATGAAGTGGGTTCCCCACTAAAGAGGTACAGGGAGAGAAAAAACTGCAAGTGGCTGAACTGCTCAATGGAGGGTAAGTGTGTAAAAGACTTGTTGATAATCCAAAGGTGCGCAATGCATCCTCAAAGCGGACAGAATGCAAGGCTGGTATGAAGCTAAAGAAAATATATGACGATGCCACGGAGAATATTATAGCGGTGCAGATTGATCTGCTGCACTTGGAACATAATCACGAATTCATAACGCAGCAAGAAGAAAAAGATCAGCTACAATGCAACAAGACCCATGATCCAGAATACATGGAGTTTATTGGTGCAATGCAAGGTAGCAGGGTCCCGCATCACTGCATTGTGGACTCTCGAGAACGTTCCAGTGACATCACAAGACATGAGGAACCTGTAAGCCACAATTTATTTTGAATCTAGAATTACACAATTACCTTCACACCAAGTGTACTTTTAACGAGTCTCACTTTATTAATTGAATCACACAGGAAAGCTGCAAGGCGCCGGGAGAATAATGCCAATGGTGTGTCTAAGCTTCTAATGTAGAAAAAAAAATCCACAATTTTTCTGTGACTTCCAGTTGGACAAGAGGGGAAGATAAGTATATTTTGGTCTCATGCAAGTCAGCAAGGGGACTACGTAGATTTTGGTGATGCAGTTACGTTCGATACGACTCATAAGACTAACCTTTATGATAAACCGCTAGTCATGTTTGTTGGTGCGAACCACCACCTCAATGCGTCGTGTTTGGGTTCGCATTGTTGGGAGATGAAACAGTCGAGACATTCGAGTGGGTTTTTAGTGCATTCAAGACATGCATGGGAGCGGAGGGCCCAAGGGTAATGCTGACAGGTATAGTTTCCATATATACATGCAATTTTCAGTCGTCTTGTTTAAATTAAAGACCGGCTCATGTTCAATAGCAATATTGGGAGCATACAATTGACCTGGGAGTTAAGTCGCAAACGGATTAAAGAAATTTTCATATGACCATATGTAACCATGTATGATTGCAGATCACGGCACTACGATGCCAGTTGCACTATGCAGAGTCTTCCCGAACACAATCCACAGATTGCGTCTTTGGCACGTGCAGAACAGGTTTATGTCGAATCTTAATGAGTTGTATGCAAGGTTTGAGGAAGAGGATTTCAAGTCAAAGTTCCAATCTATAATACATCATCCATTGACTGTAAATGAGTTTGAGGCTGCATGGGCGATGATGCTTGATGAGCTCAAACTACACGATGACGTGACTCTTAAGAAATTATATGAGATTCGAAAGGAATGGATCCCCGCTTATTTCAAAAAGGACTACTGTGGACTGATGGTCTCTATACAGTGCAGTGAGAGCATGAACAAGCTCATGAAGAGCGCTCATGTCGATGCGAACACCCCACTTTATGAGTTTGCTAAGCAAATGATGAAGCTGCTGCACAGTAGGAAGACGAAGGAGGCAAAAGAGGCGTTAGGCTGCAAGGTAATTGAAATTGATTATGTATCATGCTAGTTAACAAAATGTGATATGATTATGATTGGGTGAAATGCAGGGACAAAAGGAGACAAACACATTGTATGAGTTCGAGATCAAGGTTGCGAGGGCATACACAAAGGCTGTAATGAATAGGTTTGAGGAATCGATGAAATATGCCACAGCATACAAAATAGCACATGATCCTGATGGTGGTGTAAATGATTGGGTGGTGCAGTATACTAAGAGATCGAATAGAATAGTATGGGCTCAACATGAATTCAAAGTGATGGCAGATGTAGAGGCTGGGAGGTATACATGTGAGTGCAAGCAGTGGGAGCACACAGGTATGTTATGCTCAGCAATGGTTCTTATAAGGCATTCTGATTTGTTATTACGAGTACCATATATATCAGTGAGCATCAGGTACCACATCAGGAGATGACGGAATGGATACTTGTAGCAAGGATAATAATGTATGGAATATTGATTGCTAGTTTTAATGCAAGTCTATTCTGTGTGCATCTTTTACGTGCCATCCAGCAACTTCAGATTGATAGGTTCCCCAAGGAAAACATTTCGCAGAGATACACGATCTCAGCAGGCAGGATGTGGTTTTTTCAAGGGATGATAAGAAAATGAAGGGCAAGGATGGAGAGACTAAATCCTACAGACATAAGACGTTGCTAAAAAAGACAATGAAGGTAGTAAATAAGGCAAGTATGTCGAAGGCAGGCCATGATAAGACGTTGGATGTGATGGACAAGCTGCTGGAGTTGCTGGAGCGCCTGGAGCCAAATATTGGAGGACATGAGAGTTTCGTAACTAGTGATGGGGAGGGCGACCAGGTAGGGATATTGTGTTTTATCGAACAACAGCATTGAGGCCAATAGATGATGTTTGCATGGTACAGGATGAGGGGTGCCTGTTGGAGACGTACAGGGTGACAATTTGCCAAAAAGAAGGGATCCATCGAGTTCGGATGCCGGGTATGTATGCATAAATATTGCACCTATTGTTCATTGTATGGAATTATGTTAATAAAGCTTGTAAATTATAACCGCCTTGTGTTTTGCTAGGACAAACAGGTGGTTTTGAATGTAGATGAGGATGGTGCAGGCGTTGTTGAAGAGCCGGTGCCTGTGACTACTATGCAGCAAGTAAAGAAGGCTAAATGCATAAACATGAAGGCATTATGCAAGCACTTAACGATATTTAGACCATATCCAATGAGTTGTAATATTAGATGTTTGCTTTCTGGCTTGCTGTATAGGATGGGAATAGCAATGGTGTTGTGGGACATCAGTCTAGCGCAAAGCAGGACTATACGATGCGTTTTGGGTGGTGACTGTCATCCAGATTTAGAAGCTAGAAAGGTGAATGTAGTATTAGTTGCATCTGGTTGACCTCTGTTCATGTGAATGCCATTTTAAAAACTGCGGCTGAAAATGGTTCATTTTGAAAATGCAGAAACTGGATTTTGCTCTTGAGGGGATAAGTTTGGAGAGATCAGATCGTGCAAAACCAAAGGGGAGGACAATCAAAGAGTCTGAATCAAGGGTTCTCAAGCTAGGTGCGAAAGGAGAAAATAAGAAGAACAGGAAGTGCCAGAAGTGCGGCACTGCGGATGAACACAACAGTCGCACATGTCTGTCGGTGGAGGAGAATTGGGTACAATTGGCAAACCTTGCTGGTCACAAGAGAGATCGTCCTCTGGGTTCAAAGAACAAGAGTGCAAGTACAGCTCCTGAGTGGAATGAGACAACAACTTCGAAAAAGTGACGCGTAGTTGTCTTTGACGATGATGAATGGATGACACGGAGCATGTGTACACAACAAAGGCTGGATGTGTAGCCTAGTCCTTGCCTTCTACACACCCAAGTGGTTGCTGAAGGAGGTGGCTCAAAGGTCAAAGAGTAATGAACCTTATTGTGTTTGTATTTTGAAGGTTGACATATAAATGTGGTATGCCATCTTTTATATAGTTGGTTGAAGTTGCTGGGTGCAGTCCTCACTGAAGCCCAACAATTAACTATACAATGCCTCGTTATAACCAAAGTAGCATAAAATATCAATGTTAAGAGCATAAAATGTCCCTGCTTTGTGCATAAGAGGCTTAATGTCCATGATTGTTATAAGTAGGGTGACTCATTTAATAAAAGGACAGGTTGGGTAACCGTGTAGCACATAGCGACATAACATTTAACATCGCAGGGACACCGCAGGACATAACAGTTTCGAATGTAACCAGACAAGTCATTATATACTTGTGAAGCTCATAACAATAGAACATTTAACAGAAATACTTGATAATGGCAGTGACGGTGTAGCTCAACAGAGGATCACATGTTACAGGTTATCAATAAACAGAACGTTATGACGATAATGGGGATCTAGGCTATAACAGAAGGCACTTGTTTAGTGCACAGTTGGCCAAAATATGCACCAAACAATGAACGGTACAATCCCGCTTTCCTTCTAAACTAGCATAAAGAACATATGAATAGTGCATAATACGTGATCTAGTTGCGACGTAACCACATAACATTTAACATAAATACTCGATAAGGGTAGTCACAGCGCAGTTGCAGGCTTACTTCATGATGGAAGGGATTTTCTTACAACCCAAGATCACATTGAAGTTTAAGCACTTAAGAAAAACATGTCGTGAAAATATGAGGCCATTCATCTACTGGTTATCATACATTTTGCATAAACTAGCATAAAATGCTTCTGTGGATAGCATAAGAAGCAATTCGGGTGCATCTAGTGGTCATGGGCTAAGCTATTCAGCGTGCTTGAATCTTAGTATTTCTGGAGGCAGTGGGCAAATCTTGTTCAGGCGGTGAAAGGTGAGGTAGTAGAGGAGAAGAGCATGATGTTCCTGTGACTGATCCTACAAAGCATGCATTGATTAGAGTTGAAACACAGATAAAATGGCAAAAGAGGAATCCAACATTAACATAAAGGGGTGTCATGTAGAAATGTAGCATACACCATAGCCACACATAGAATAGGATAGTTTGTCGGGGCCGTACCGGGTCTAAATATGCAGTGACAGCGCCATCGGTGTAGTCATAGAACTGTATGTATCTCGTAACAAAGAACCTGCAGTCATTCGACTCTGCGTTCATAGTGGGGCAGTTTGGTGCGAGATTGATTTTGTAGTTGCCAAATTTCGGAAGGCAAGAATTCTTGCGTGCATGTTGTAGAGCTTTGCTAAGCCTGATCATGATCAGTCGGGCCCATGGTAACTTTCTTCCATTGAAATCCACTTGTTCGCAATGGTACGTCTTCCAAGTTGTTCCACCAAGAGCTGGGCCGTATGGATGGGAGTCTAAAATGTCTATGCAACCCTTATAGAAATTAACAACATACAGTGTCCAATGGCCTCCACGTAGCATAGGTAGCATAATCTATTGGGAAGTAATGGGGTATATAAGTATGAAAATTATGCTTGTTTTGCAATACGGGTGGACGTTAGGATTGGTATTCTATTAAGAACCATGGGCATGTGAAATAAAAAACCATACAGCATAAGCATAAAAACTCTCGGTGTGGCATAAGTCATAGTTGCAATAAGCATATGATGGCCGTGTGTATGAAGAAAGAATTAGAAAATTGGTTGGTCAATGGAAGATTACCGAATTGTATGACTCTAGTTGATCATATCCAGGAAGGGTCTTCGCCAAATAAGTCTGTAATGTATATGGGTCAAAGGGCTGGGGATCCTGGCTGCGTTGTTCCTGCTCTTCAGTGTTCAGAATATGCTAAGTCAGTAGAAACGGTTAGTGATGGGGTATGTAGCAGGTTGTATGAGTGATGCGGCAGGAGTGACCTAGAAAATAGGAAATTACCCCAACATTGGCATCGAAGATCTGCCAGAGATTTTTAGACTTGGGTATAGCAGCTGTAACGTCGCTGCGGGCACAGTTGATAAAGCACTGCATGAAATGCGTATCAAGGCACTTCTGATCGGCAAAAGATTCGTATATGTCAAGACATGTGCCGCCATATCCACCGAAATCAATGATAGTACTGCAGTTTATTTGGACATTCCACATTGTAAATGAAAAATTGCGTGTCAATGAAATTGGATTTAATGGGCTTACAATGTGGGACAATGTACTTGTTCATGTCCATAACTTTTGCACACAGGAAGTCATGAAAGGAGAGCGCATAGTCCAATTTTGTAGGGTGTCGTACAGTGGCAATGGGAGGCATAGATGATGCCTATTCCAAAATAAAAATGCAAAGATAGGGCATAAATCGAAAATATGGGTGTGAAAAGCAATCATAAATGCATAACACAAGAAACATAAACAATAAATGTATTGGACTAACATGGCCACCTGGTGTCTCATCAAAGATTGGGACAATGGGAGACACAGGGGCAACGGGAGGAATAGATGATCCCAGATCGAAAAGAAAAATGCAAAGGTAGGTCGTAAATCAAAAAGTTGGGTGTGAGAAGCAATCAGAAATGTATAACACAAGGGGACATAAATAATAAATGTACTGGACTAACATGGCCACATGGTGTCTCATCAAAGACTGGGCCATTCTCAGGTTGAACTGCATCACCTGCCGCCATGTTGCCTCCCTAAGCAAATGATATGGCAGTTAAAAAAAAGGAAGAAAGGCACCGTTGATGATAGGCAAAAAAAAAAAAAGAACACAATTGATGTGGCTGTTACCATATTGCATGGAGTCTTGCTTAAACTCGTTCCACGGGCTGATGCAGTAGCATCTTTTGGATCCTCAAGGGCGACCTGTCGCATATCACATTGATGAGTTTAGTATAAAAGTGTTGAATCGACATCTAAAATGAAACGTCAGTAAATAAGGGTGAGAACGTACATTGGTCTGAGGTGTGACATCGTATTTCGGCAAGCAGGTATCAGTATGTGGGGTCATGGAGGTACGTTCTGATATGAGTTGAGCCGTGATGTTTAGGTTCCTCAACAGATCGTTGGCAGCAGCAAATGGGTCATCCTGTACACAGCGAAAGGTTGTGTTCGTGTACAATCCCATCGAAGAAGCATAAAGAACGTAAGCTTGGTGGGACAATGATTGGAGGGAATGTCTTACCTGGTGATTAGGTGAGACATGGGTGTTCAGAGGAGCGGTTTTGTTAGTGTCCAGGGGTGCTTCCGTGTCCGAGTCATCAGGGCAGCCCTCGAATGCTCGGTGGAGTTGATGTTGTCTTTCATAGATTTTATGCACCTGAGGATCTGTCATCTGCTTCTCCTCCTGCGTATATGTCATCGGCGGCTTCGGAGTGAGCTGCGTACCAGACTGGGGGCACGGGTTTGTAAAGAATAAGAATGTGTAAACATTGAATCAGAAATCTGATAATTATACAGATGGAAACATTGTAAACATTGAAGTACAGGTCTATAAAGTGTAAAAAATATAGAACTGTGTGCGCAAATTAATGATGCATGATCCTGATCAGAAAATAGAGCCAATGAGTGCAATGGTGTCCTACTGGGCATGAGTAATGACATATAAGAAATGGCACTGTGTGCATAAATAATGGCCTGTTTGGCATAATCAATGATAAATGAATGCATAAAAATGTGGACTGTGTGCATAAATGGTGAAATAAGGGGCATAATGCAATGAAGTGCATAATAGATGGTGCATTATCAGTTTGGAAAATAGATGCAGCTGCGGCCACGTTGGATGGGCAAGGCATCTCGGAATCGGTCTCTGCACGGAGAACTTCATCAATCATCTCTCCGAACGCGTCGGCTAGTTGAAGCTGCTTCGAAACAATCTCACAAAGACTACGTTCCATTGATGTGCAACACTTATCAACCTCCTTGTCATAAACAGCCAGCAGTGCCTCGAATCTTGGACGAAAACGGTCGGGAAGGCACTGAAGTTTGCTTGAGATCTAATTTTTTATCCATGGAACATAAATGGAAAAGGTGCCAGGGCGACGACATTCATCTGCAGCTGCATGGCACGTCTCTGACATGCTAGGGAAAGCATGTGGGCCATGGCTTACAGGGTCAGGTGCAGAGCGGCTATGATAGTCAGGGACAGCTGTGTAGTAGGTCTCTGCCCTGCTCGGGGAAGTATGATGGGCATGGCGTTGAGGGGGAGCTACATAGCATGTCTCTGACGTGCTTCGGAATTGATGAAAGGGAGCTAATTAGGAGTATATGTATGGTATGGCATACATAAATAACTGCATGTAAGACAAGTCAACTAGAGACATATAACGGGAATGCATATGACATATGTTGTACGAAACCGTATGTTGCAGACAAAGATAAAAAGGAACACACTAGGTTCAGCGCGAGAGTAACATGTGTACAGGGATAAATTACATCGCAATGGCCGAATGGTTCACCGGCCTGCCGTGGCTTCCTCCGATCAGCTTTGGTCAGTGCTGCTATGGTGTGACTGTCAAAATATTTGATACGAAGTGTGCCGTACTTGTTTTTGGGAGCTGCAGCAGCATGGAGGTGGTCCAAGTAGTATAACTACAAAGAAATACAATGGGCAAGTCTTCTGCACGGGTTGCATAATTACACCTAGAAATAAAGCAGCAGACATAAGGGATTTACAAGTATGACGATGGAGCATCCATATATCGTTGTAGAAATATTTGTTCTGCTTCTTGTGTGCCACCTCTGTGCACCATCATAGATGCCATTGTATACAAGCTGGCACCAATCGATCTTCGGAAAACGATCCATCTCTTCAGTCAAGAGCACCTCATTGTTAGATATGTCCCAGCTAGCAGTAGGGAAAAGCAATCGGTTGAATAGGATCAGGAAGAAACATCTGATGGAGAGGTCATCGTCGTTCCCTAATCCTAATCTGTCCTGAAGCTTTGCAATGCCAAATTCGTCTTTGCTAATGCCAAGTGAGGTTCTAAGCCTATTAGCAGTGTCAACTTCGTCGATGTCTAGAGGTTTTCCACCACCGGCACTGGGTAGACCAAGGATGAGGCGAATTGTGTCCTTGGTAATCTTGAGCTCTTTGCCTAGACCAGGGTGAATTGTCATGTCTTCCGGGTCCAGCTTGTTCATCAACCAACTGAGGTGTGAACGGCTCCCTAGAGCATCAATGGTCATATCAAGGATGTCGGAGAATGCTTTCCTTTCTACGGCTTGCAGCTGCCTTTCATTCATGATCTTGGTGCTTACAAGCACATCAAGGGGGTTGCATCTGACATTAAGCCTCTACATATTAGGATAACATCATCGTGTAAGCATATACATCCAAACTTCACAGACAAACTTGAAACATAATCAAAAGCATATGTAGTGCAATTGTGTGCATAAATAGTGCCATGGTTAGCCAAAAAAAATTGCAATGGTGTGCATAAATGGGGGCATGATATGTATAAATAGTGCAACATCAATCATAGATGAGAAATGGTAGAAATAGATAATGCTATGGTATGCATAAATAAGTCAATGGTTGGGATCGTTCAACAGGATGCAGTTCTTTGCCGAACGAACGAGGTAGCTTCACTCCAAGTCTCCAATGCAATAAACAGCAAATTGCTCCACGTACTGCCTGAGCCGGTCAAAAGGACTCTAGCTAAACTAGCTGATGAGTACAAAGCATTTA
>JAMSGZ010000126.1:0-20000 GCA_030272315.1 Paspalum vaginatum
AGAGGTTGTGATGTTGAGCTGCCGCTCCCAGCACCGCAATTCAAATTGTACTCTGTGAGGACACTAACCGTGCAGCTAGAACCTGCACCTGCACCGAAACCTGAACCAGCAGCAAGAAACAGTGTCACCGGAGTTATGACTCGCGCCCAACGACGTCAAGTCGAAGAAAGACTCCGCAAGGCCTACGAGGAAGCACAGGAGCTAGGTGCTGAGCCTGCTTGGGCTCATGCAGGCACTGGACCCTCCCAGGTTAACCTAGGAGGCACACCCGCTTGGGGAAGCTAGGCAGAATCATGGTACAGCTCATGGAACTCCATTGTACCTTCAGTGAACCCGACGCCATCCTACCACGGTGGAGGTGAGCCATCTTATGAACAAAGTATAGGTCCATCCCACTCTGCCCGCTAGACTGGTGATGGGTACACGAGGAACATCAATGCCCTCTTCGGGGCAATGGACCTCCAAGAGCACCGGACCTTGGGGATGATGGACAGCATCAGCCAAATCCAGGAGACACAAGAGATCGACCACAACATGCTCTTGGAAACAAGAGCAACTGTGGAACGCATGTTAGAGCAGAACCAGAGCTACTACAACTAGACAGGGTTCTATCCCAACTAAGCTTCATTGAAGCTTGGGGGGGGGGAGAACCGCATAAGCATAAGGTATGTATCCCATCACCTCTTGTTCGTCTCTGTGCTCATCTATAAACTGTGCCACACCAAATGTCACTTCTGCCCATTTATGAGAGTAGTGCCTATGTATCTTTTAGCCCTAGTTTTCAAAAAAAAAAGTATGTATCCTAATAACTCCCATATTTAACTGTTAAATTCACTTGCTAGTTTCATTTTGGAAATGATGAATAGTTGCTCTATCAAGTGAATGGTTTAATTCTTGCATGACAACTTATGCTTAGCTCAGTCCTATGTTGGTGAATAAAGAAAAGCAAGCCTGAGCTTTACTTTGTGGATGCCATTTGTGATAACAAGCCTAAGTTGTTGAGAGATAATGATATGACTTAGCGTGGGATAATTCTTTCAAGTTCCTAGTAAGGTGAATTTCTCAGGTTTTTATTTTGAAAATGATAAAATAAGCTCCCCATGGTTTAAAATTCCTACCAGAGTCAAATATGCTTTACACGTTCAAAACCAGCTACAAAGAGCTGCTTAGATATGTTTTGAGCTTTGTCAAATTTTGAGTTTCTTTGAGTAGAAATATCATCTTCTGTTAATAGCTGGAGTACAAAAATCAAATGCAAGTGATCCATTCCGGACTTTGCATCCACCAAAGGTCTCCAATTACTTCTCATAATCCCATAGCCTTCAACTTTCAAGGAGTAAGGGTATGGAGCCAAAAAGAAAAGCATGCAAAAGCATGTCAAAAGAAAAAAAATGCGTGCAAAAGAACGGCAAAATGAAAAGCATGCAAGTTCAAGCAGGGCAAAAATAAATAAAGGCTCCATATCCCCTCCAATTCCATACAAGGCTACAGGGATGAAAATCTAGAGAAGGAGACAATTTATGCCACCACTCATACTCCAGTGATCAAACAGAAGAACTGGTAAAGTATACTCTTTGGTCCAATATTTGGCTTAGCAAAATAAACATTCTAAGTGTGCCACATTTCTTCCCCACCTAAAGCACCACAAAGGCTTTTGTGTAGGAAAAATGTTGGCTAAAATCGTGGCCATTAGTAAGGAAACACTTCTGAGTGATCGAGAGCACCCAGGGGAAGCTTCTTTGTTTTGGAAATCTTGAAAACACCTGAGAAGGACATCCAAAAAGAATAAGTTAGAATTTCTCCCACAATAAAGTTGTTCTGTCTCCCAACCGCCCAAGGCAAGGTAAACAAAGAGATGCACCACAGCTATTGTATATGGTAAGCTTTGATTATTTAACCACTTGGGGCGAAAGTTCGAGTGTTGAGTTGCATATAAGAATTATCCTTCATCCTCGATATAGTAGCGACTCCTGATCCACTTTCAGTCTTAGCTTTGCTCGAGGACGAGCAAAAGTTTAAGCTTGGGGGGGTGTTGACGGTCGTAATCTCATGATATCAACCATCAATTATCCACCAAATAAGGCAAAACAAGTGAATAATAATGGACTAACCTTGCTACTAATGAGTTCCACAAGATGTACATGAATATTTGGATGCAGGTACCGAAACGCACACAAAATGGTTGGAAATAAAGCAAAAACCAAGGATCAGCAACATTGGTGCAATGGCATGGCCGCCCGGCCAAGTGCTGTGGCCGCCCGGCCATAGGGTGTGGCCGCCCGGCCACCCCTCAGGCCATGCAGAGCCACGTCACCATGTGACATGGTCTCCCAACTGGCTAGGTTGCCAAATCATCAATCCTACGTACAAACAAACACAAAGTGGTGAATATCCAACCATACATGAGAGCATCCAATGTATCCAAGGGTCACAAGCCATTGGGATGAGGATTGGTGATGTCAAAAATCCGAGGGAAGTAACATGCAACAAATCGGTGGCAGACACGTGGCATGGCCGCCCGACCACTCCTCGGCGCATTTTTCACGTGCAACTAACCACCTCAACTGCCAACCGACCTAGGGGAGCAATATCAAGCGTGGGATCTTTGAAGTCGGTGCATCAAGTGGCCACCCAGCCATGTAGGGTGGCCGCCTGGCCACCCACCTTGGCCGCCCGGCCACCGACCTACCCCCTTAACCGACCTAGCACACCTACAAATACCCCCCTCACTTTCTAGGCTATAAATAGACCCCGAGAGCTCATTTGTAAGGTGTGGAGTTGAGTAGAGAGTTCTATCTTAGAATGCCACATTCTGTCCTTAGTAGTTAGGATAGTCCTGGGAGTTAGAGTTGAGTCAAGCTTTGCCTCGGAGTCTCCGGAGTTATCTTCGAGTCTGCGGTAAAGCCTTGTATCTTTGGATTCAGATTATCTTCAATATAATTTCAGTTATATTTTACTCTAAGTTCTATCTCCTGCGAGTGTGGTGTACCTTTCTTTTGCACACTTGCTAGGCATAGGTTGTGTTTAACTTTGTTATTCAATTCTTGTTATTCTTCCCGGTGCTATAACTCAACCCTAGACTTAGACGCTAGGCTCTGGCTAGATCCTCTCCTCTGATCAAGGACGATCTATCGTTGTTCAAGCTTCACTTGAACACATTTATAGCGTGCCATCCTCTCCACGCAGCTTTGCTTGGTAGCCCCACTTGGTTGCAGCGTGTGGTGTGCCTGTGTAGTCCAAGCCCGTCGTTCGGGAGGCCCGTAGGTGTTAGCTAGACTCTCCGTCGGGACCAACTATCTACCCCTGGTACCCTCGAGACTCTAGAATTTTGCTCGACGTAAGACCCTGGCTGGTTAATTTAGTTTCTTAGTTATTCACGGATAGCCTTTGCAGCCGATTAGAATTAGAGTTTGGTGACTTTTTCTCACTCGTTGTCCTCCCAGGCAACTATACCTTTTCTACGGATATCTTTGATAGACTTACTTCTCCCACCATACACCTATCTTTATCACATTTACCCCTGTGTACTACTAGTTGGTATAATTTATCTAAGTTTACAGTTTATTCGATTTGAGTATATTCAATTACACTCTTGAGCCTACCGCTTCCCTGTGGAAATTTACGATACTCGGAGTACTCTGAGTGAAAAGGCTACAGTGAATCTCCGTGCGCTTGCAGAGTAAAATCTGTTACACTAAGAGACGTCAACAGTGGGTACCCAGATAGATGTGATGCTTACTATGACTGTGCTTACCCCACTTTTGAGTAGATGGTTCGGCACTGGTTCAGCAGTTTCACTAACCCTAGTGCCAGACCATTTGCTAACTCTCGCTTTCCTTGATTTTACAGGATCGAGGCCTAGAGGACCTATGGACCATGGACTCCGGCTGCTCTAGGCACATGACAGGGCATCGCAGATTGTTCTCCAGCCTCAACCCCGTGAGCACCAAGGAGTACATCACATTCAGGGATAATGGTCAAGGTAAAGTGTTGGGTGTTGGTTCTGTTGCTCTTTCTGGCAAGCTTTCCCTGAGAGAAGTCGCTTTGGAGAGGAATTTGGGGTTCAATTTGGTTTCTGTCTCGCAACTTCTCAAGGAAGGGTATGAGGTTCACTATAAGGAGGGTTCTTCTCGTGTGCTTGATGCTAAGGAAAACCTTGTTTGTCGGATTTTGCCCTATGGGCAGGTTTTTAAGGTTGACCTTGCATCTGTTTCTGGCCCTCCTCGGTGTTTGGTTGCTAGTCCTTCTGCTGATATTTGGAAGTGGCATAGGAGACTTGGCCATTTGAGTTTTGATCTGCTAGCCAGGTTGAGCTCGATGGGTCTGATCCGAGGATTGCTAAATTTGAAAGCAGAAAAGGACTTGTGTGCCACCCCTGTCGTCATGGCAAGATGGTTGTCGCTTCTCATGCACTTGTTAATCAGGTGATGACATCTTACCTGGGTGAGCTGTAGCATATGGACACGGTTGGCCCTGCTCGGGTACAGTCAGTCAGTGGGAAGTGGTATGTGCTTGTGGTAGTAGACGACTTTTCTCGCTTTTCATGGGTGTTCTTCATGGAATTCAAAGATGAGGCTTTTGGTTTTGTTCGGGATCTGGTCTTGAGGTTAAGGAATGACAGTCATAAGGCCATGAGGGCTTTCTGCAGTGACAATGGCGGAGAATTTCGTAACTCTCATTTCGAAACCTTTTCTCGTGACCTAGGTCTTGATCACCAATTCTCATCTCCTTATACCCCACCTCAGAACGGTATTGTAGAATGAAAGAACCGCACACTTGTTGAGATGGCGTGGACGATGCTTGATGAGCATAGGACTCCATGGCGCTTTTGGGCAGATGCTATGAATACGGCCTGTTACATTGCCAACCGCATCTTCCTACGAGCTTTCTTAGGGAAGACTTCGTACGAGCTACGGTTTGGTAGGCAGCCTAGCGTCAAGCACCAGCGTGCATTTGGCTGCAGATGCTTTGTGCTAAAAAAGGGGGCATTTGGACAAATTTGAATCTCACTGCTTGGATGGTATTTTCCTTGGGTACGCCTCTAGCTCTAGGGCATATAGAGTGTGGATCATTGATACTAAACAGGTGGTTGATACTTGTGAAGTTTCCTTTGATGAATCTATGCCTTGCACAACCCCTGCATTTGAGCTTTCAGGTGATGATGAAGAAGGCGCTCCCATCTTTGAAGATGAGGAAGGCAAAGTAGATGCTGGTGATGCAGGAGCCACTGCACTGGCTGTAGCTCCTGCCCCCTCTGCTACGAGCTCTGAAGATGAAGGAGGACCCTTGCCTACGGCTTCCTCCTCGCTCCCCCGATTACATGCTGGCCCCGCTGTGGACGCAGGGGAGGTGACCTCCGAGATTGTTCCATCTCGGCAGGTCCAGCGGGATCACCCTCCAAACAGGTCCAGTGAGATCTACACCAGCGTGTCACACGCTCTTCGGTTAACTCTGTAGCCTTTTTCTGCCACTCCGCATTTGTTGCCTCTTTCGAACCTCGGGATGTGTCACATGCATTATCTGATCCTAGTTGGGTGAACGCCATGCATGAGGAGTTGGAGAATTTTGAGAGATACCATGTCTGGGATTTAGTTGAACATCCACCAAAATGCCACCCTATAGGAACCGAGTGGGTCTTCAAGAACAAACAGGGTGAGGACGAGATGGTTGTGAGGAACAAAGCAAGATTGGTTGCCCAGGGTTTCTGTCAAAAGGAGGGGATAGATTATGAAGAGACCTTTGCTCCTGTAGCTCATTTAGAAGCCATTAGGATTCTGCTTGCCTTTGCTGCCTCTAAAGGCTTCAAACTGCAGTAGATGGATGTCAAGTCAGCCTTCCTAAACGGTTACATAGAGAAGGAGGTATATGTGAGACAACCTCCTGGCTTTGCGAGTGCCAAGTTTCCAGATCAGGTGTATAAGTTTAGAAAAGCCCTTTATGGTCTGAAGCAAGCTCCAAGAGCTTGGTATGCTAGGTTGAAAGCTTTCCTGCTCAAGTCTAGGTTTGTGATGGGTTCGGTAGACAAGACCTTGTTTCTGTTGAGTCGTGGCGGTGACACCCTTCTAGTTCAGATATATGTTGATGACATTATCTTTGGTGGTTCATCTCATGCCTTGGTGTCTAAGTTTGCTGAACAGATGAGCAGTGAGTTTGAGATGAGTCTCATGGGTGAGCTTCAGTTCTTTCTCGGGCTACAGATCAAGCATGGCCCAGAAGGATCCTTCGTCCATCAAGCCAAGTACACGAAGGACATTCTGAGAAAGTTTGACAAGGGAGATCTCAGGCCCATGGCGACTCCCATGTCAACACAGACGACACTTGATGCTAATGAAGAAGGGGAGGTGGTGGACCAAAGAGAGTACCGAGGGATGATCGGCTCACTTCTATACCTGACGGCGACCAGGTCGGACATTCAGTTCGCGGTTTGCCTCTATGCGCGATTTCAAGCCTCACCGAGGACATCACACCGTCAAGTGGTGAAGCGCATCTTTAGGTACCTAAAATACACTCCTGAGCTTGGTCTTTGGTTCTCTTCGGCTTTGTTGCTCTCTCTCAGAGGGTATTCGGATGCTGACTTTGTGGGTTGTCGGCTGGAGCGCAAGTCTACTTCTAGCACCTGCCAGTTTCTCGGTTCTTCTCTTGTCTCTTGGTCCTCACGCAAGCAATCTAGCGTAGCCACTTCTACCACAGAAGCTGAATACATTGCTGCTCCCAGCTGCTTTGGATGAAGTCCACCTTGAGTGACTTTGGTCTCAGTTTTAGGAAGATCCCTCTCCTTGTAGACTCTACTTCTGCTATTTCTGTAGCTAAGAACCCCGTCTTGTATTCCAGGACTAAACACATAGACGTGAGGTTTCACTTCTTGAGAGATCACTATGAGAAGGGAGATATAGAATTGATCCATGTAGAGACTGAGAACCAGTTGGCCGACATCTTCACCAAGCCCTTAGATCTTAGCGTGTTTGCTCGCTTGCGTGGGGAGCTTGGTGTTTGTTACCCCTTTTAGGTTGGGGTAACTTTGTTGTAGTTTAGGGTTTTGGTTTGCCTTTTCTTTGCTTTTCCTTGTTTTTCCTTGCATTTTGTATCTTACCATGCATTGCATTGTAACTTATACATTTTCGCTTACACTAGCACTAGAGCTCTTCTGGTATGATGAGTTAGTACTTGCTTGTGCTAGATTGTACAGTTTCTTGCATGATCATGGTTGGCTAAGTTCCTTGCATGATCATGGTTGGCTAAGCTCCTTGAATCTGTCTAATAACTTTTGTGAGCTTAGTCATTTTTGTTTCTTGAAAATCAAAAACCATGATCACCACTTGACTTGGCTACCTAGCATGTGTAGGAATGTTCAATGCTATGCTATCTTTTCATGCTTGGATATGCTAGTCGAATGCCTTTGTTAAGTTGATGCCTAAGCATTTAAGACACCTTGTCTTAATCTGAATTCTGAATTAATCTTGTTTACAAAGTGGTGTCCTATGAGCTAAATTGAAAAGATCTATATGGGTTCACTTATCACACTGATCTAGTTTGAGATAGCTTGCCTTTGCACCTTGGCATGAACTTAGACTATGTTGTGTATGACCAAAACCTTGTCTTAAGCTTCTGATGGTTTTCTGAACCTAGGCTTGGCATTGGTTGGTAAGAAGTGGCAAAAACAAGTGAATAACCCTTGGCATATGATCTGATTTGCTTGAAGTTCAAAATTGCTAAATCTGAAATCTGCAAGTCTCTAAATTGCTTGTGGCATGATTGAATATGCTTTGGTTGAGAGTAGCACTCCTTGTACGTTTTGCTAGCATCTTGTTGTTCATGCCTATCTTGCTAAATGCTATTCATGTTGGTGATGCTTTCTTTTCAACAACCCTGAAAAACATGCTCCTAATCTGTATAAGATAGATTCAATTGAGCTTGTTTGCATGCTTCCTTGCCCTCACTTGCTCTGTATGCTAGAACCTGTATTTACTAGCTTTTCATCCCTGCTGAGCTCTTCATGGTACACTTCCTGCATTTCATGACATATTTTGAGGGGGAGTTGTCCATTTCAGGGGGAGTTGAGTTCTATGAACCCTTGATGTGTCCATTGTCAACAAGGGGAAGAGATGTTGACCCTTGAGGAGAGAGATGTTGGACCAAGGGGGAGAACTCTGTAGAGATCTAGTTGAGGGGGAGTTTGAGCTTTTAGCATGCTCTTGCATCAGTGCGTTGAGCCTTTTGCCTCTTCTGGGAGGAGCCGATGCTTTGTCTAAGCATGACTGTGTTGAGCCGGTTTGCCTCTTTCTTGAGGGGTCATGCTTTAGTTTGATCGACTGCATTGAGCAGTTTCCCTTGTCTTAGGGGGTCGATCTTTGGCTTTGTTTTTGTTGTCTCAATTTGCCTTTTTCTGCTTGTGTTTGGCTTTTAGGCATCTTGAGCAACTTCTTCTTTTCTTCTTTCTTTTTGGTTTTACGCTTTTCTTCTTGTCTTTGTTCTATTTCAGGTTACAGGTTGAAGGTGTTGACAATGCACTCATCAAGGGGGAGATTGAGAGCCAATGGACCGGCTCCATTGCCTCTGAAGTGATGAGTGACTGCCAACAGTAGCAAGACCCAGATGGACTTGGGCACAAGACCTCTAATGGACAGGAGGCCCTCTGATGGACTGGAGGTAGAGGAAAGTCCTCTGAAGGACTGGAGGCATGCTCGGCGTCTGTCGGCCATGGGAGTTCAGTACACGGAGGAGCGGCACGGCGACGGTAGGAGTAAGTCCTCCGAAGGACTGCGAGGCTGCCTCGATGGATAAGGGATGCCGGGCGCCACCGCGGTGCTCTAACCCGAATGCATGGCGCGAAGGCGTGCCATGGAGGCTTTGGGGGCTTCGACTCAAAACCGGCAACCAAGCTACCCAAGCCTTGGTGAGTTGGGCCACGACTCGCCAAGATAGAGAAGATGGGCCAAATCCGGCCCAGGCGGAGACTTCCTAAAGTTTCTCGGTTTCTGACTTCAAAATCGGGGGCGGATCGCGGATTGAACTACTGGCCACGTGGAGAACATCTGAGGATTGCGTGGAACTTACGAAGATCAAGACTTCATCGTGGTCGTCCGTCCCGAAATATCCTGTAATCTTTCGTTTGAATCCTTAGGGTTTGTCTAGTTGTAGGGACCTAAGTGCAAAAATATCTAAACAGCACTCGGGTATAAATAGGTCTAAGGCAGGTCATTAGGGACTCTATTGGCTGCTAGGATTAGTCCTTTCTTGGTGATTTTTGTCCTTAAGCTTTGACCTCCATTGTTAGGGAGGTTAGAGTAGGATTTAGCCTCCTAATCATGAGGG
This sequence comes from Paspalum vaginatum, assembly GCA_030272315.1. Classification (NCBI taxonomy): domain Eukaryota; kingdom Viridiplantae; phylum Streptophyta; class Magnoliopsida; order Poales; family Poaceae; genus Paspalum; species Paspalum vaginatum. Next base: position 9,313 of record JAMSGZ010000126.1, read on the forward strand.
AAGGTGAGGGTGGTTGCTTGGAACAAATTTTTGCTTGTATGCTGAATCTTTAGACCCATCTTGGGCTCTTAATCGAAGCAAATTCATGCAGCAACCTTGTGTTCTTCTCCTCCCCCTCTCTCTTTGGTTTTTGGGTTCAATCCTTGGCTTTTTGGGTGTTTGTGTTGGCCAAGCTTGAATCCCTTTCCTTGCTGATGTTTTGGACTTGCCAGGACGTGGAGATCATGACTTAGTTCATCTCAATCCTGCTGGATTGCCACAAGCAAGCCTCCTTTGTGGTTTCCCCTTTCTTTCCCAAAGATTGCCATTTCACGAGATCTAAAATTCCCGCTGATTCCGTGGCTTTGGGGAAAAGCTTTGGAATAGGTCCAGATAGCCTGTGCAAAATTTCGTGAAATTTGGACAAGGTTTGGTCACGTTTGAGTTTAAAAACGCCCTTTCTGCGAGTCTACCAGACAATCCGGCAGAGGCCACTGGATAGTCAGGCAGTGCCCACAAGACAGTCTAGAGTGAGGTGCTGTCCGGGCCGTGCCACCGGACAGTCCGGTAGCATACACCGGATAGTCCAGTTCCACCGGACAGTCCGGTGTTGGCCACCGGACAATCCGGTCCTGCCAGGGAGTTGTTGTGTTTTTCCCACTTTGGCTTTTCCACTGTGTTTCTGCTCTGGATTTTTGCATTCCCCACTGTAAGACCATTCTGTTTGCTTGCTGTGAGTCAGTAAGACGCACTTTGGTGCGGTGAGTGTCGTGTGGAGGTTTTTGCATAGTTTCGTTGCCTCGGTTCCATTCTTGGCTGGATATTGAGTTTTCCTGCATTGGTGCGTATCCTTTCAGTGGATGACACCCTTGCACTGCTAGGCACGTATCTGTTCAGTGGACGGTGCCTAGTTCTGTTTCTATTGAGCTTTGTAGAGCACTTTCTTGGGGGTTGTGATTTTGAGTTTTCTAGTGCTCCTTTTCACCCCCCCTCTAGTCGCACGTCTCTGTGCTCACAGCCTGTGCTCACTCAGCCTCCTTCTAGGCCTTGATCTTCTTCTTCTTCCTAGGCTCCTCTGGAGCGGGCTCCTTGCCCTTCCTCTTCTCGTGAACCATCTGCTAAGGAAACCACAAGGGTAGACAGGAAGAATGTGGATAAGTATACGAGATTCAACAAGACATATGAAGAGATCCTAAAGAATGGAGGTGGAAAACCATAGCCTAGCATGTCATGTCAATTGTCAAAATCTAAGAAATTTTAGCTAAAATTGCGTGACCATCTCACAATTAGAGCCAAATTTCTTTGTCCATACTTAATTGACATGAGAACTTAAAACCTTTTTCAAATACTCATGTTAGGGCTATGTAAAGTAACATAACTCCCCCTAAAACCAGGCATCTTGTTCATAGACCTTAGAGTTTGAGTCGAAATTGTTTCAAATTTAACCAATGTCTAGAATTTTTGCACCAATCTGATATAAACTTGCCCTAATCTGATGTGAAATGGACCAGAATCACCTATCCTAACTCCAATTGCATGAATCTCATGATTAGGCCTCGGATTAGGGCTTAGGGTTTCACAAATTTGAAAAGATAGGAATCAAACCCTAGCCACGATTGGAGGAAAGAGCTCACCACCGGTTGGTAGGAGGAGAGGGATGCCGGCGTTGAGGAGGAAGAGTGGCGGTGGCCCTTGGACGAGCGGTGGTGCGGGTGGAGCAGGATGGAGCGGTGAAGAAGGGAGCGGGGCGCTAGTGGCTGGCAGCACCATGGACTGGTGGTGGCCGCGGCGTGGACTGGTGGTGGCGATGTTGTGCGAGGCAGCGCGGAGACGCGGGTGCCGGCGGCGGCGCGGTGAGGAGGGAGAGCGGCGATGGCAAGGGCTTGAGCACGATGGCAACGGCGGCATACCAAATCGAATGAGGAAGAAGGCGTGCGATTGGCTGCCCCGATAGGATATGGCCCCACCTATCAGATTTTGAAGAAATCGGATGGTCCGCTCTAGATGTTCGGACATACCATCGGCCAAAGTAACCCGAGACATAGATAATTGGGTTGGAATTCATCTTCTAATGACCGGACAGTCCAGTTTGCTGTAGAAGAACAGAGTGGACAAAACAACCAATCTTGTCCGGTATGAAATGATTGTCCAATGTTTTTTACCAGATAAAACTTCGGCCAAAACAACCTGAGACTGTGTTTTTCGAGGACCTGGTCCTGCATCCATAGACCGGACAGTCCGCTATGATGCTAGGAGCTTGAGCAGACAAATGACGTAAGTTGTCCGGTCTTCTTTAGATATTCCAAGTTGAGATCTATAGACCGTATTGTTTGATGTTGTAGACCGTACTATCCTCCATCATATTTTTCACAAAGCTTAGCAAACCCAACCCAAAAACCAAAGGCCATGACTATTGGCGTTCCTTAGCCTTCAGATATAATTCCGCAAGTGCACGGTAAACGTGTTGTAGCTCTTTTACCCAAGAGTATTCCAGGGTATTGAATCCACAAAGAACAAGGAGTATAATAACATGTAACACAACCAACCAAACTAGTGAAGCTAGCAATGTAGGGGATAAAAGATAGGGGAGCAGGTTCTCGACAAATGTTAGATCACCATACTATATTAAGCATGCAAAGAGATATACTTGTCAAGTAAACATAGACACCAAAGCTATAGCACCACTGCCAGGCACCAGAGTGCTGATTACACAGCCGAGAAAGGTAGGTACTATAGGATAAGGCTATATCGTCAGCGAGTCTATCCGAACGTACAGGATTGGAATACTGAGAACACAAAAGCTGTGACCTAATGTGTCTACCAACCAGAGCTATGTGGGATAGCCGACCAACCAAGATAAACTGTAAGTATGAACACCATCGTGCCACTCAGAGAGTCTACTACTAACTGGTAATGAGCCAGAAAAGCAAGCACTACTATATAGCCAACACTATAAGCATGCACAAGGTTCCCGTCAACAGACAAGTATAAGACTAAGGATGAAAGCAAAGTAAGTATGAAATAACAAAGGTAGAGGACAAGGAACCTTACTCAATCCTGTAATTGAATATCCTTCCACTGAGAATACAAGTATGGGAGCAAAGAGAAATCTGGCTCCCGCACTCTTCTCCTCACTACTCTCCTTGATACAAAAGGCACTCTCTCTACAAGCTAAGGGATAACTTCACTTGTCCACACTATACACTTCACACCAAGTGCTACAATGCCACTTCATCTACACACACACCCACTAATGAGCTACCAGGGGGTATTTATAGTGCTTGTAGGGTCGGTATGGCGGTTACAAGGGTGTGGCCCAGGCCGGGCGGCCTGGTAGGAGGCCGGGCGGCCTAATAGGAGGCTGGCGGCCCCACCCTAGGCCGGGCGGCCTAGGGTGCCCTTGGATCCACCGCCTTACTCCATCCTTCGGTTGATATTGACTCCCCAAGGCAGTTGTTGGTTGGTTGGCGGTTATCCTCTTGTGCTTTTGCCTCAACCATTGGATTCTCTTTGTGTTTCTTCCTTAGCCATTGGATAGGACTCCCCTGGATTGCTGACTTAACCAATCCGTGGGTTGGATTGGTGAGGTGGAAGCCTTCCGACGTGTTTGTGCTTCTTCTCTAGGTTGCCACGGTGGATTTATGTTTGACACATTGTCCCTTGCATGCAGGTGAAGAATGGTGGCATTCGGAGCCGGAGGCAAGCCAGGCGGCCTGGACAACAAGCCGGGTGGCCTGGGTCCTTAGCGCATTTCCAGCCTTCCTTCTTGGTTCACCATGTGTCACCATGTTTTGTATGTTTTTGCACCCTGACATGTGTTCCTGCAAGACTTTTGTACACAACTCGTGGAACTGGTTAATATGTATGAACTTTGCATAAAATCACCCTTGGAACATGAAATGTTGGTGGTCAAAATGGATTATAACGACCGCCAACACCCCCCTACACACACTTAGATCTTTTCTCGTCCTCGAGCAAAGGGGAGTTAAGCATGGTGTATAGAGCATATGACAACTGTAGTCTTGGCAAGCACAAAAGACACTCCCAAATTGGTTCGTCTTACCCTGGATTTCAATGGTGGCTACACTTATGATTTTGGGATGTTGAGACTAAGAACGGCCCACAAGTACCACAACAGTTTTCTCCCAACTGTGAGCAACAAAGGTTTTTCTCACTTTTTCAAAAAGTATAGTGCTCATTCCTTTGTTCTCAAGATCACTTCTCGATCACTCAAAGGATGAGAATCCATGTGTTTCCTCTCCTCCTATTCTAAGTTTGGGTGGAGCTGACAAGTAACCTGACTATCTCATAATGTTTGTGTCACCAAGTCAAATCAATGTGTCAAGCAAAGAATATGAATCAACTCAAGAACTTTGGCTATGTGCAAGTGTGGCGGAAAGTTTATTGGTCATTGTGCCTTGGTATCCCCCTTTTTGATGGGAGAGAGGGCATGGAATTTTCTTTTCCTCTTTTTTTTCTCTCTTTTTTTTTCATTCATTTTTTTCAATTCAATTCCATGCCTCTCTTCCTCTCTTATTGCATGATTGACGAGGGGTAATTGGCATGTTTGTAGGGCACATCTTGCTGAAACTTTGTGATATGGAGCCGGGCGGCCTGACATTGGGGTCTTCTGACCTTTGCATCGATTGTGTTGTGTGGAAAAGTGTTTTGGGACGTCCTTTTTTGCGTTTGGTATGTTTTTCATCAACTTGACAGGCCGGGCAGCCTGGGTAGGCACTGGGCAGCCTGGGCTAGAGGCCGGGCATCCTGGGGTTAGGCCGGGTGGCCAGCCTTTGGCTCAGTTCATCCCAAGTTTTTATGTGCAGCGAGGTGCAACCCTATACATCGTGATTCTTCGTTCGTTTCTGCAGGGTTAGTGACGAGAGTTTGGGGGAAGGCTAAGTGCATTCCCCCCACACTTGAACTCAAAGCAAGGATAGACAAAATATTTATTGATCTAAGCATTAATCAAACTAAAACAAAGATAGAGATAGGCGCTGTCCATACAAAGAAAGAAATAAATGAAACAAAACCTAAGCACTAGGAAAACAAAAAAAAAGGGCGCCTATACTAAAATTTATTGTGAAGCCATATGCATCTATGGTTTTGTATCGTAGATATCGGGATGCCCTGTGGCTTCTGCGAGGCGGTGGAACTTGGAAGAGAAGCCCTTCCTAAGGATTTCTAGCTTATCATTAATCTCCTACTTCCAAAGTTCGCCTTCCGCACAGCGCTCCTCAAGTCTTAGCAGTGCGTGCTTGAGCGCTTTGATCTCCATCTTTATAGACTCGATGGTATCTTTCTCCTTCTCCTCCTCCTCCTCTAAATCTTCAAATTGACCAGGTGGAGTGCGGATCGGAAGGGGTTTGGATATCCTCTTCACGGTCCTCCTAGGGGGAGTGGAGTCGATGGACTCATCAATTGATGCGTCCCCCCTAAGGACGTTCTCCAAGTGCTTAGGGACCAACACCTTCCCCCACCTTCCGGAGGGAGTAACTCCAACCTGAATGGTGTAGGTTGGTGATTGTGGCTCCTTGGGCACCTCCTTGCCCGTGCCCTCCACAGAATCTTCTGAGAAGAGTTTTCGGATGGGCACATTGGGGCTGATCGCCCCGACCTTAGGTCAAGGGGAATCTGCCAGGAACACCTTCTTCGCAAAGGTACGTGCAGGAGATAGGCCACGTGCAGGCCTTCCCGCACTGCGTGAGCGCGCAGGGGAGGCCGAGCGGCCTCTTTCTAGGCCGGGTGGCCTACCCTGAGGCCGGGCGGCCTGAGGGTGTAGCCGGGCGGCCAGCGGTGCCACATCTAGCACCGTCATGGTGCCGTTCACTATTGCTACGTGAGTGAACTCATCGTCGGAGGCCGTTGAATAGGTCGTCGTGGTGCCGGATGTTAGGGCAAGGCTCTTGGATGGAGTGTTGTTGGAGGCCATGACTTAGTTTTATTTTCGAGTGGAGATAAGATGGGAATGGAGAGAGTGGCTGGAAGGAAGAAACCCTCATGTTTAAGTCATGAAAACTCAATCTCATCTACTCAACGATGTCTAGCGGCTTAGGGATCAACTCAACTCAAAAAAGAGGCGGCTGGGCGGCAAGGTGGGAGGCCAACCGGCCTGTATGAGGTTGGGCAGCCTGGCCCTTGGGCTGGGTGGCTTCACCAGGCGGCTGGGTGGCCTGACCTAAGGTCGGCCATCCTCGCCGACCCTAGTTTAGCAGACCAGGTGTCGGTTTTACCCTTCTAGGTGCTTGAAACCCTATTTCATCGTGTTGTACCGTCACTTTGTTGAGATTTGGTGATGTGGAAGCAAAAGGTGAGATAAGACAGAAAAGAGAGGAGCATGGTAGTGTACATGGATTCGTTTAAGGTCGGAGCTAGACCGTGGCCATGTGATCATGCCATTTCTTGCAGCTTGTAGACGTCCACTTCTTCGAGCTGTGGCATTTCGGGCTTTAGGAAAATTTTTAGGCATTGCCCGTTCGCCTTAAAGACTTTCCCGTCATCGTCCTGGAGGGTGATGGCACCGTGATCGGTGGCATCAAGGACCAAAAATGGCCGTTCCCACTTACTTCTAAGCTTACCATGACCAAACAAGCAAACGCGAGAATTAAAAAGTAGTACCTTATCGCTAGGTTTGAATGTCTTGATCATGATACGCTTGTCGTGCCATCTTTTGGTTCGCTCTTTGTATAGCTTAGCACTGTGGTAGGCCTTCTCCCTCCATTCCTCCAATTCAGCGAGTTGAATCTAACGTCGAACTCCCGCTGATTGGAGATCCATGTTCCGTTTCCTTATCGCCCAGTGAGACTTGAACTCAAGTTCTACTAGCAGGTGACAAATCTTGCCGTACACCATTTGGTATGGTGTCATGCCAATGGGAGTTTTATATGCTGTGCGGTACGCCCATAGAGCGTCAGGTAGCTTGGATACCCAATCTTTTCCCATAGCTTCGACGGTTTTCTACATGATGTTCTTGATCTGCTTGTTCAATGACTCAGCTTGGCCACTTGTCTGCGGGTGATAAGGAGTGGCGACACAGTGATCCACACCGAGTCCTGCAAGGCACCTCTTGAATCTTTTATCTATGAAGTGAGGTCCTCCATCACTGATGATGACCCTTGGCGTACCAAATCAAGGAAAGATGGTGTCGTAGAACATTCTGATCGAATGCCTCGAATCTGCCGCGGAGCACGGCAGTGCCTCTACCCATTTTGATACATAGTCCACTGTGATCAGGATGTATTCTTTGTCTCCACACTTACGGAATGGCCCCATCAAGTCTATGCCCCACACATCGAATACATCAAGTTGAAGGTTGCTTGTGAGTGGCACAGCATCCCTTGGGTTAATGTTTCCTTGGTGCTGACACCGTGAGCACCTTCGTATGAACTCTTTGGCATCATCGTACATATTTGGCCAGTAGAATCCACTTTGCCAAGTCTTTGCATGAGTCCAATAGTCTCCATAGTGACCACCATAGGAAGATGAGTGACATCTATCAAGGATTTGAGGTATTTCGCAAGCTGGAATGTAGCGACGTAAGAGTCCATCTGCGCAGAGTTTGTATAGGTAGGGGTCATCCCAGAGATAGAACCGGCTGTCATGGATCAATTTCCTCTTGTCAACTCCTTCAGGTGTATATCCCGTGACCAAGTAATTGACCAGATCTTCATACCATGGTTGGGATGTGGTGACCTTTAGGAGGGTGTCATCTCTCATGTAGTCAACAATCGGCAAGGATGATGTCTCTTCAAATTGCATTCGTGAGAGATGATCGGCAACTGAATTCTCAACTCCCTTCTTATCTCTGATTTCTATGTCAAATTCTAGGAGTAGTAGGATCCACCGTATCAGTCATGGCTTTGCATCTTTCTTGGTGAGGAAGTATTTGAGAGCTGCATGATCTGTATATATGATGACTTTAGCTCCCACCAAATAAGATCTGAACTTGTCAATGGCAAAGATGACTGCTAACAATTCTTTTTCGGTGGTGGAGTAATTCAGCCGCGGGCCAATGAGCGTCTTACTTGCATAGGATATGGCATGATGTTTTCTATCCTTGCTCTGGCCTAGGACTGCTCCTACAGCATGATCGCTGGCATCGCACATGATTTCAAAGGGAGCATTCCAGTCTGGTGGTTGGATGATGGGTGCTGTGACTAGAGCCTTCTTTAGTGTATGGAATGCTTCAAGGCAGGCATCATCAACACACAAAGGGTGTGTCCTTGGCTAGGAGATTAGTCAGAGGTTAGGTAATTAAGGAGAAGTTTTTAATGAATCTCCTGTAAAACCCAGCATGGCCAAGAAAGCTTCGGAGTGCCTTGATGTTTGCTGGAGGTGGAAGCTGCTCAATGACTTCAATTTTTGCACGGTCCACCTCTATGCCTCTCTCTAACACTCTGTGTCCTAGCACAATCCCTTCTCTGACCATAAAGTGACACTTTTCCCAGTTTAGGACAAGGTCAACTTCTTTGCACCGCTGGAGAACCTTCTCCAAGTTCTCTAGACATCCATCAAAGGTCTTGCCATAAACCGAGAAGTCGTCCATGAACACTTCCATTATATTTTCTATCAGGTCGGAGAATATGGCCATCATGCAACGCTGGAACAATGCTGGAGCATTGCACAGCCAGAACGACATCCGTCGATATGCAAACATGCCGTAAGGACATGTGAAGGTGGTCTTACTCTGGTCATCCGGGTGAATTGGGATCTGGTGATAACCGGAGTAGCCATCGAGATTGCAGAAGGAGTGATTGGCCAGCCTTTCGAGCATCTCATCAATGAAAGGAAGGGGGAAGTGGTCTTTCCAGGTGGCTGAGTTGAGTTTTCTATAGTCGATGCACATTCGCCATCCCATGACCGTGCGCTGAGGGATTAACTCATTGTTTTGGGTCTTCACAACTATCATTCCTCCCTTCTTGGCTACGACTTGGACTGGACTGACCCATTCACTATCTTGTACGGGGTAGATAATACCTGCATGTAGGAGTTTAAGTACCTCCTTCTTAACTACCTCTCTCATCGCATTATTGAGTCTACGTTGTGGTTCCCTTGTAGGCCGAAGTTCAGTCTCCATGGGGATGCGATGTGTGCACAGGTTAGGACTTATTCCCTTCAGATCTTGCAGTGAGTACCCAAGCACTAATCTGTACTTTTCCAAGACTGAGAGTAATCGTCGGCTTTCATTCTCGATTAGCTTGTCACTGATGATCACCGGTGTGTCTGGATTCCTGTTGAGGAAGGCGTCCTTTAGGGCAGGCGGTAGCTGTTTAAGCTCAATTTTCAGGGGGTCGGGCCGCAGAGATTCACCCAGTTTTTCAAACTCAAGCGGCTCTTCTACCACACTGAAGTTGCTAGCCTCTTCCTCTAGGCTGTGTTGATCCTCCTCTTCCTCAAGTGAAATACCCATCACTTCTTCTAGGGGGTCAACTTCTGGCTTAGATTCTGTTTTGGTATTCAGTGCTTGACTCATGCCAATTTCGGGCACTTCTTAACCAAACTGAAGCTGTAACTATCCTGGATTTGTCGTGTTAATCAGGGAAGCAATGGGGAGCCCAATCAATATGAATGGCATAGGCCCCGTGGGTATGTCGAAGATGTGGAAGTCTACGAATATCCGCTTGTCCCGCAATGTAACTGGTATGACCCGAATGACTCCATGATTCTCCAATGATTCGTTCTTGTTCCACTTCAAGCGAATGGTGGATTTTGATCGTGGTTGAGTGGGGAAATGGGTGTCTACAACATATTTGGGAATGATGTTCACCCCAACTCATGGGTCATAGAGAATATCTTGTGGAAGCATGTTGGATACAGGGCCAGGGACGAGAGTTGGTTCTGGGTAGAACCTAACGAATTTTGTATCAAGTCTTCTCTCTTCTAGCCATTCCCGATTTATCACAGCTGTAAGCTAGAGTAGGTCCTCTCTCATTTGATGTCTCTGATGTGGGAAGAGATATGCTGGTTGAGAGGTCCTTTCGAAGCGTTGGCTCACTTTAGGCAACCGAGATACATTGCCAAAGCTTGTGGAGCTGGTGGATGGGTGTTCTGACTTTCTTCGTGGCAGCTAGGCTCAGGTGGATCTTGTGGATATGAGCATGGTTTCTCGATCTTACTGCCATCAGAGGATTTCTCGAGGATTTTATCAAGGACTTTTAGTCCTTCTGGGGCAGTTAAGTGAGAGAACGATCCTCCTGATGCTAAATCCAAACATAGTCCTACGCCTGGTGATAGGCCTCGGACAAAGTGCTACATGAGCTTGGATTCTTGTATTGCCAAGTCAGGGTTAGATGCGACCAAACTGGTGAAACGTGACCAGGCTGCGGCCAAGTCCTCGTTACTTCAATATCGAAAATTTAGAACTTCACATCTGAGGTCAATGACTTGATGTTGTGGGAAGAAGTGTAGACAGAACTTGACTTTAAGTCTTTCCCAACTCCCCTCTACTGTACCAACTGCTCTGTTATACCAAGATTTTGCTGCTCCCGTAAGTGAGAACGGAAAGAGCAGCCATCGAAGAGTTTCTCTTGGCATTCTCGAAATTACGAGGCAACTGCATAGCTGCTCGAATTCTCGGAGGTGTGTGTAGGGGCTCTCTAAGTCTAATCCCATGAAACATTGATCCTGAACCATGGCTATCAAGCCGGGACGTAGCTGATAATCATCTGTCATGATGGGGGCGGATGATGGTGGGGGCTCCAGAAAATCAC
>JAMSGZ010000128.1:11934-50000 GCA_030272315.1 Paspalum vaginatum
TAAAGTTCTGCTTGTTGCTCAAGGGGTATCTCAATTTCGTTCATTTCACAGCAGATCACTCTTGCTGTCGGACAGGCTTTAATGAAGTTGCAATGGGCCTTGCGACTCAATGCATCTGCTACCACATTGGCCTTGCCTGGGTGGTAGTGGATCTCCAAATCATAATCTTTTATCAACTCTAACCATCACCTCTTCCTCATGTTAATTTCTGGTTGCGTGAAGATGTATTTGAGACTCTTGTGGTCAGTATATATGTGACAGGTATTGCCTAGCAGATAGTGTCTCCATATCTTCAGTGCATGAACAACTGCTGCTAGTTCAAGATCATGTGTTGGGTGGTAGTTGGCGGGAGGCGTAAGCAATTACTCTTCCTTCTTCCTTCTTGCATTAAGAGACAGCCGAGCCCATTGCCGGAGGCATCACAATACACATCAAATGGCTTAGTGATGTCCGGTTGAGCTAGTACTGGTGCAGAGGTTAACAATTTCTTCAGTGTTTGAAAAGCTCCTTCACATTTTGGACTCCAAATGAACTTTGCATTTTTCTTAGTAAACGAGGTCATCGGCTTTGCAATCTTGGAGAAGTCCTTGATAAAGCGGCGGTAGTAGCTCGCTAAACCAAGAAAACTCCAAATCTCAGTCACAGTCTCAGGCTGCTTCCAATTTAGCACATCTTTTACTTTGCTAGGGTCAACTGCGACTCCATTCTTAGACAGTATGTGACCCAAGAAACTCACTTCTTTCAGCCAGAATGCACACTTGCTGAACTTGGCATAGAGCTTGTGTTCTCTAAGCCGGGTGAGTACGATTCTTAAGTGCTCTTCGTGTTCTTTCTCATCTTTGGAGTAGATTAGTATGTCATCGATGAATACCACCACGAACTTATCAAGTTCATTCATGAACACCAAATTCATCATATACATGAAGAAAGCCGGTGCATTGGTTAACCCAAAAGACATGACCAAATACTCGTACAAGCCGTATCTGGTAGAGAACGCTGTCTTTGATATATCCTCTTCTCTAATCTTTATCTGATAGTAGCCAGACCTTAGGTCAATCTTAGAGAAGACTTTAGCCCTAGCTAGCTGATCAAATAGAATGTCGATGTGTGGCAACGGGTATTTGTTTTTGACGGTCACTGCATTTAGTGGCCGATAATCCACACACGGCCTTTTCCCACCGTGATCCTTCTTCTCAACAAAGAGAGCTAGACAACCCCACAGTGATGAGCTAGGCCGAATGAACCCTTTGTCTAGCTGTTCTTGTAGTTGTGTTTTTAGTTCCTTCAGATCATCCGGCGGCATTCTATATGGTCTTTTTGACACAGGTGCCGTGCCTGGAACGAGTTCGATGGCGAACTCCACATCCCGATCTGGTGAAACACCAGGAAGTTCTTCCGAAAACACATCCGGGAATTCACACACTACTGGTATCTTCTTAATCTCTTGCAGTTCAGTTGCATTTACTGTGGGTGTCATGTGTTTTTGATTTGGCATATGTATCTGCATAACCTTGCCACTTATACTTGATCTCAGTTGTATTGTCATGCTGCCAACATCCAGGACTGCATTGTGCTCTTTCATCCAATTCATACCCAAAATGATATCAATCCCCTGGTGTGGCAGTACCACGGGGTTGATAATAAAACTCTCCGTGCCAATGTTCTACTTAAGTTGTCTAACCCCCAAACTGGTTTCAATAGGTGAACATGACGCTGTGATGTGATAGTTTTGTTTCAATTTGTACATTTTTACCCCATGGCTCAATGCATTTGCTTTACTGATGAAGGTATGTGTAGCCCCAGAATCAAACAACATGACGGTCGGATGACCGTTGATCATGAACATACCAGCAAGTACCGGTTCTCCGGCGGGAATCTGCTCCATGTGGACATAGTGCACACGACTTGTCTTAAGTGCGGGTCCCTTCTGCTTGCTCTGCTGGTTTCCACCCACAGGGGTAGGACCCTAGATCCTATGGGGTGCCCTACAGTCCCGACTGAAGTGGTCTATCTTGCCGCAGTTGAAGCATGGAGCACCAGGCCCCGGAACAGTGGGAGCACAGGGGGCCGGCAACTACGCAGGTGCTCGATAGGCAGGATATTGCTGCTGCGGTGTCGCCCTGTGGATCCACCCTGGCTGGTTAGGCCGGACCACATAACGAGGCTGCTGGTAGTACTGCTATGGGGGCTTGTAGGTGGTCTTCTGCTTCTGCGAAGAGCCAGACGATGATGTGTTGGCTAGCCTCTTGCGGTTCTAGTCCTCATTGGCGGCACAGAGGCGATTCTCCATGTCGAGGGCAGTGTCTACCAGCTCGGTGAAGCTCTGGTAGCGCCGTGCCAGGTGCGTCCGAAGAGTAGGGTCAAGGCCCTCCAGGAGTCTCTCGGCCCGCTAAGGCTCGGTAGCAACATCCCTCAGGGCATACTGAGAGAGGTGAATGAAGGCCTGCACATACTGCATGACGGTCTTGTTGCCCTATCTGAGGTCTCAGCCCTCTCGGCGTTTCTGTTCCATCAAACTTGCCGGGATGTAGTGGGCCCGAAAATCCTGACAGAACTCCTCCCATGTGGGCTCATGGCCCTCCTCCTGCCTGGCGAGGAAAGTGGCGTACCACACCCCGCAGGTCCCTGAAGAAGCTGAGCAGCAAAATGAGCCTTCTCTTGCTCAGTGATCCCCGGCAGAAGGGTGAACTTGGACTGGATGGTACGAAGCCAGTCGTCTGCCGCTAGTGACTTAGGACAATTGGTGAAGACTGGGGGTCGCAGCCCCTCAAAGTCCTGGTAGGTGATGCCACGTGGGCGGTACTCCTGCGGCTGCTGTTGCCCACGGGCCTGGCGATCTTTCGCCAGCAGACGGATCAGCTCGGCCTACTAGACCACAAGAGTGGCCAACTCCAGCGGGGGTGGAGCGCCTTGCGCTGACTGCCCCGAAGACTAACCATTCGGGTATTCACCATCTGCAAAAATAAGGCCAACCGTGTTTAGTCCATCTTCAGTGCAACCGATGCGATGATAAAGTATCATAGCATCAATGATATGTTACAAATACATGAAAGCATGTAATTCAATGAAACCACTTAATTGGACATGAAGGGTTAGCCCTCATTTCGCGAGGTCAGACATTCGCCAATGGTAACTACTGATTTAAAAAGTGTGCGGTGCACGTTTGGTGCATATTCACACCATGACGGCTTTAGAAAAATTTTCTCTTATCTTGTGCTCTATGACTTTGTTATGTATCGTTTTGATTCCTTCCCTTGGATTCTTGGTCAAATTCCATCATTTATCATTGTATGTCAATTCTGTCCAGATTCTGATCTTAAATGTTTTCGACTATATCTCCCCAACCGAACTGTTTTAGAGGAAACTTTGTATAACAAAGTCATTCTAGACTCCCTATTCTACAAGTTTGGTATATATATTCCAGCTGGAAACCACCAACTACAGGTTGGAACATGCACATCTTACGGGTTGGCTATTTCAGTTCAGAATCCAGATTCAAAGAGATCTTACCATAACTTGGAAACATAGCACATCCAGAAGAAGGTCCAATTGACAAAGTTGTGCAACTAGAAGTTCCCAAAAAGTTTGGTATACAAAATTTTTCCCAAACCCAACAGATTTCATGCCATGCTCAGTTTAAGCTGCTGCACTCTAGGATTTCAGATTGCATCCAAACCAAGATTCGGGTGCCATTTTTCAAGTTCGCGGGTACTACACCATCCCACATGGTCCATAAGCATCCAGCAGTTACTCCATACATATTAGATGGTCTTAGCAAGCTAAAGGTCCACTTAATACAGATGTGGGGTCATCACGCCCACCACAGCGAGACATCAACCTAGAGTTCGAATATCGGTTACATGGTGTACACAAATGAGTTCTCTCGACCTCACCAATGTTTGGTACATCCATGAATAAACGCACGGAGCGGCATAGTACAAAACATCGCTCATAATGTGCCACACGTACAAAAGAACTGCGTCCTCATCTCATACTGAATCCACCACCCTAAGCAGCAGAGTGGCCATTGGTCGCCGTGCTACCTGCCTCCTGAGCTGCACTGGCTGCCAACTCTGCCTCCAACTCCCGAACACGAGCCTGCGACGCCACATACTGGTCAAGGTAGTACTCGGCACGGTCCTCAGTGTGGATGTACATGCCGTGCACACTGCGGGAAAACTCCATAGTCGCAGCATGGGGCATGGTGTCAATCTGACTCTCCAGCAGCGTGTGACGACGGACCCACTCGTCGTCGTACCCGTCTGTAGGGAGGTAGCGCAGCACCGAAGTGCCTGCTATAGCCAAGGAGCTCAGTGCGGTGATGGCTGCCAGAATCACGTTGTCATAGGCCTCCTCCTCGTTGGCCCCGTAGGTGGTGATCATCTGTCTTGCGGTGAGAGGGCCCGCGGGAAGGACGACGCGAGCCAAGCAACTCCCCTCTCCGTGCACTGTCTGCATCGAGTAGAAGGGGCAAGGTCGGCACCTCATCTCATGCAGAGCCCTGTAGAGGATCTGCGCAAGGCCGTTCTCCTCACGGCAGCGGGTGTGAAGCATCCCGCCCTCAACCTGGGAAGGAGTGTGGGTCACTGGTGGGAGAGGAACAGCCCTCTGCCCATCCTGCCGGTGGAGACCCCTCCTGCTCACAGCCTTACGTGTGGTCTGCTTGGTCCTGGCCATCTGTTTTAAATAAGAAAGGCTTTTAATCAGTGAGTGCATTAGTACAACGAATTTTAATTAAAGGAACGAGCAGGAACTTCTTTTTAGATCACGATTTAACTTGTTCGACTTTTAATTACGACCCCGGAATGAATGAAACAAAGGTATGATGCATGATTCATCCTATTCGGTCTCACATCACATGATTCGTCCTATTCGTCTCACATCACACATCCTATATACAATATATGTATATCTATCGATATTTCGATGACACATATGCACAGCACTCTCTAATGCAACTAGTCGTCTCTACACGGTCTTAGTTTCACACGTGGTTAGTGTACCTGTAGAAAAATGCATGCTCACATCATTACCACTCTAAACCTAGAAGTGGCATCCATGCATTTTGCGCCGCGTGGACAACGCATCTGTAGGGTCCTCTGCTAGACCGGGCTGAGACTTACGCAGGCAATATTGAGCATTGCTGCATCACGAGTGATCACGTCATACCCCCATATGGCGTAACCACCCCCCTTCAAGAAAAATTCTATCCTACCAGCATGAATGCAGGGTTCACAACAATCCACAAATTCCGATAGCGTTCCACCAATACTGGGGATGGCTATGGCCGAAATGTTGCTTCCCAAAGCGTCGAATATGCATATGAGTTCTATCTAGGTCAGAATGTTAGCGATGTCACCTGGTATTACACTAACATCCTTAATATGGGCGTATCGGTACTCTCATTTTTGAAATACTTGAAAAGGGGTTTTCGAAACTAGGTTTGTAAATCAAAACTGGATGATATGTCTGTTGTCTGTGTATGATCGGCTCTGATACCAGCTGTGGCGGAACCACTGATTTAATCCGGGCTAAGCACACCTGCCACCTCTGGCTCGCAGTGCACTTAGACCAAACTAAACACTGTCGTCCGTTGAGAGTCATTCGACCCCCGATATTACCAAATCCCAGAAGAACCGACATCGTACACATCCAGCCCACGATGGAGCCACAACAGATACATCATCTCAGGCAGTTGAAATAGAGTAATAATAGACTTAGTTACAAACCAGTTTCAAATAAAGTATAGTTCTAACATAGAGTTATGACATAGCAAGTTCAAAAGTATCTCGCAGCGGAATATTAAAGTTTAAGGGTCACAATAACATCTCAAAAGACTTGCATTAAAAGTAACAACATCGAGCCCACCGTTGTTGACTTTGTGCCACTCATGCAGAATCATCGTAGATGGGGGCATGCACTACCTCCAACAGGTGCAAACCATGAACTCCATACCTGCGCTCAGAATGTGGCGGCAAATCCTGAGTACTAATTACTCAGTAGGACTTAATGGATTTGGCTTACGGCTGACGCGAAGCTGCTTACTAGCAAGTGGATCCTTAGCCATTGCTTTTAAACAGTGTCATGATCAACATAAGTGAATAGGTTTTCATTATTTGTATAACCATCAACATAATAGTAAATTGCAGTAAGGTAAACAGTTCAATACAAGCATGTAATATTCAAAATCATGAGTATTAAATACAGAGTGTTTAAGTAGTTACTACGATGAACGTCAAATGTATTGGCATTCCCACACTTGGTAGGCATCAGCGATTCGAATCGATTTTAATTACCGGGAATAACTATCATACCAAGGGTATATGCTTACTGGCATCGTGTTCCCACATATAGCCCCAATCTTAATCTGCCTCGTCCCAAGTTCGATTCACTCCTGCCTAGCCCCTGGGTTGTGCCCCCATAGCGAGCCTGCTGACATCTCGGTCTCCCCACAATGAGTACAAAGCTCCCCCAGACCACCTTCCTCTCAACCAGCGGATAGGAACGTGTCTCTGTGCTTCGAACGAACCCAGGAAAGATTTCACCGGTCCCATATCCCATTTAAGCACTCTAGTAATGTTATGCCGACCAATAGGCGAACAACAGACGGACCTTACACGACTCGGGCGGAGTCCAAAGTATGATTTCATGAAAAGTAAATACAAAAATAAAATCTCCACTCGGTCTCCATTTAAATCATGAACATAAGTGATAATTGACATAATATTAATATCTTGTAACTTTGAAAACACCTACGTGACGAGTCCACACACTCATGTCTACTCGTACCTAACAACTTCTAGGCATACTCGTCCTGTGAACTCTAACTATATGTGCTCGGGCCTGGACGGTCAAGGAGTCTAATGCATTTGGTTTCAATCAACTCTTAATGCATATGCGTAATCATCAATTATAACTTGTTTGCTGGTTTAAGCATGGTCCTGCCTATCTTCCTTCCTCGCTAGGGTCAGTAGCTTCCTCCGGAACATAGTCGGGCCCCTACTGCTGGTCTCCCGACTCCTGATGCTGCTCTTGCTCGAGCTCCTCTACTATCGGCTGCTCCGGCAGAGGTCCTTCGCTCGCGGGGTCTATATGCATGACAAAGTGCAATATGAGTATGAGTATGAGTGGTATGAGTATGAGTAAGTGCAAATGCTTGCTTATGGTACAGATGCGATGCAATAAATCATGATTATGGAATTGATTTATGCATTTTTGTGTTGAAACTTGTTCAGTATTAAAAAATCGTACAAACCATCACCTAAAGTTAATTTAGCCTATCACATATAACAACATGGGAGTGCGTAGTGATTTAACATCCATTCTTGTAAAATGACCAAAGTTTATTTAGACATCTATTTTCCATATAGCCAACCTAGCATTCCTAACATGCATTCCAAAACAGTAGCTATGACCTAGATACTCCTAAGTTTCATCACGATCTATCGTGGCATTTATTAAATATACTAGTCCCACATTTTCTATTATTCAATTAAAGTTGCATTAATTGGCATTTTCAAATCAGTGCCTATACTTAACATGCACAACTATCATACTCCAAGTGAGTCATTTTCATAACCTAGAGCTCACACCAAGCCCATGAAGTCACCTAGAGCACTATTCACTATAGCAACCTTTTTCTTATTCTAGAAATATGCTTAATTATTTGCTAAGGTAAAACAGTAATTAAACAGTCCATGCTAGGGCTACCAAAATTTATACTGGGCCTAGATATGCTAACGATGCCTCTGTCCAATTTCATAATTTTTGGAGCTCATTTAACCTATATTTTCTATTTATTAGGTTTTCACATGCATGCACAAGATCAGGGGTAAAAATGTCCTTTCCTGCTCAACCATCATACCCAACAGATAAATCTATCAACAAGGATTACAATGCATCTTAGGTTGCCATTTTTGGATTTTTTTGTGATTTTTAGTGATTTTCCCAAGTTTCTGCCGAATTAAAAATCCAATTAAAGAAAAAAGCCGTAGATCCGGGGCCTAAACACGATTAACCATAGACTCCAGGGACTAGAACGTAAGTTCCTCAAGGCACATTCAGCAGTAAGAAGGACCGAAACGAAAATCACAAAAGGATAAGGTTTAGATCTAAAATGTGGCCGGTGATCTTCAACCTTTTGTCGCCGTCGGCCGCCCGGGGAGGCGCTCTCACGCCGGAGAGGTGGGTCCCTCAGAGGCCGCGATGCCGGTCTGGGAAGGTGTTCTCGGACCCAACGCACCAGCTGGGGTAGCGGCGATGTAGATGGTGAAGCGGTCGGACGCACGCGGGGCGGTGAACTGGCAGTGAGCTCGGGGGCGCGGTCGGCGGGCGGGGGCTTCGATCTGCACGACGGCGAGGGTGATGGCGACACCGCCTCATGCGTCGGACTCACGAGGTCGCGGGGGAGCAGCGGTGGGGTTTTGGGGTGCGGGGAGCGGCGGCGGCAGTGGCAAACTTGAGCGCGAGCTCGAGCTCCACTAATGGCCTGCGCGGACCGGGCGAGGGCGAGGGAGCGAGCATGGAAGGTCGGGGAGGCGAGTGGGGGAAAGAAACCGAGGGAGGGGAGAGCCCTCCATCTATTGGCGCTGGTCGGGGCTCGATCCGTGGGCGAGGGCCGCTGCACGTACGCCGCCGGCTACGCGGCGTTCCCCTGCCGGGCTGCGTGGCCGCCCCGGATCTGTGGCCCCACCTGTCAGCGAGAAGGGATTCCAAAAATGGAAAGCACAATGTTTCTGTTTTTGTTTGCCCCCGAAAGTTGCTATTGTGGTGCATTTCTAGGCCGAATTTGAAGAAGACCTAATTGGATGAAATGTTGCTCCCTTTGTGATCTAGAAGTTTCTCAAAAGGCCCAAGTTCAAATTCTGAGGCTAAATATGATTTAAATTTGAATTTGCCCGCAGGTTCCAGGTTTGACCTACCCAGCCATTGTAAAGAAAATTTTAAATGTCCTATTTGCGGCCAAAATCACCTGAAATGTTTTATACCAACTTTGATCAAAATTTCAAGACTTACAATTTTCTCAATTGGTGTTTTGCATGAAAATGATTGTAGATCATAGATAAAGTGGATTTTTCAAACAATTCAGATTTTGACTGTGTTTGTAGGCTGATAGTAAGAACCCTAAATCCCTATGCAAACCATTGTGCATGTGAAAGCTCTAATTACCAAAGTTGTTCATCATGAGATCATCTACAAGTTTGGTATAAAAAGTCCCACTAAAACTCAATAGAACCAAAGTTATGCTCACATTCATAGTGTCATTCATGCAGAAACTAAGTTCACCCCCTTAGCATTTCTATCAAGTTTGCTCATATGGGTCAAATGCACATCAAGATGAGATGACATGATGCTTATGAGATGTGATTAAGCTAATGATGCTCATGAAATGCACGGGAGATGCCCAGGGCATCACATAAACACTTCCTATGTTTTATTGTATAGGAACATAGGGAAATACACTTATGATACAATGGTCAAGGTGGGCCACCAAGCATAATTAAGACGAGATCGAAGTTCCAATATATTAGTGTTCCCAACACATTCCGAAACCAGCAGCCAATAGTCCATCAATGTGATGATAACTCTCACATACGAGATCCAATGAAGGGGTTCCCTATTCAGTGCTATGCATGGTTCCTTGGTAACCTCTAGTTTGATTAGGCAAACCACTGAAAATGAGTCCGCTAATGAGGGTTACAAATTTGGTCAAGAAGCAGAGACTTATAATATTGTGGCTGCTCACGGTTATTTTGGTCAATTAATCTTCCAATATGCTATTTTCAACAACTCTCGTTCTTTACACTTCTTTTTGGCTGCTTGTCCTGTAGTAGGGATCTGGTTCACTGCTTTAGGTATTAGTACTATGGCATTCAACCTAAATGGTTTCAATTTCATTCCCAGCGGTTGCTGATTTGAACTACCCACTGTAGTGATCTTGCCATCAATATTCTCTAGTACTTTGTCTAAAATATTGAACTTGGAATGTGTATCCTTGTTAATCTTTGCTTGCTCTTCCATGAAATATTTCAACTGAATGCATGGAGGAATGGAATTTTGAATAGCAGATCCAGCAGTGAATTGCTATCGATTATGTCTGTAGTTGGACGGAGGAGTCCAACCTTCTTTTTTTGCATAGTCAAGAGATTTTGCTTCTTCTAGACAACTTTCCTTTGCATGCACATATTCTCCACACTCTTCACATGTCAACATTGCTTCTGAAGACTTTACTTCTTCAGCTTTACCAATTTCAATTTTCTCAAATCTTCTCACTAGTGAATTGATCTTTCCACCTAGTATTTCTAGCTTGTTTACTTCCAAGACACTCTTTGCTACCCCAGTGGAAGCTAATGTCATAGCTCTTTCAGAAATACATGCTCCATTTTCAGCAATCTTTTTGAATAGAGCAACTCTGTAGGAGTGAGACTGAGTATTGATCCTCTTGATGATGTGTCAATTTGATCTCTACACGCTGCATTGAGTCCTCCATAGAATTTCTGAATTAAATCCCAGTCTTGAAAATTGTGGTGAGGGCAGGCTGACACATAGTCATTGAATCTCTCATATGCTTCCTCAAATGTTTCAGTGGGAACCTGAACAAAAGTAGAAATCTTGTTACACAAAGTTTGAGTCTTCCCTAGTGAGTCGTACTTGGCAATAAATGCTTGGAGAAACTACACCCAATTGTTCACTGTAGTCTCCGAAAGTGTAGACAACCACTGGTGAGCTTTCTCAATGAGTGAGAACAGGAACAGTCTTCTAATTTGGTCACCAGTGACTCCTTCAATCTTAAATACCTTGCATATTTGTAGAAATGTCTTCAGGTGCTGATTTGGATCTTCTTTTTCACTGAATGGTTGATTCTACACCATGCTTATTACTGAGCTTCTGATCTCAAAAGTGCGCTCTGACGGAGTGAGATCTCTTGTCATCAAATCATTGGTAGTTTATATGCTCAACTCACTTAGCGTTCGAGAATTTTTGGCAAAGTTTTGGGGTTTTTGAAAAACTTCTCTGGATCATCCACAAAATTAGATGGTTTATTGGTTTGTGGACAATCCATTCCTGCTAATATTAGCGAGAGAAAATATAGACACGAGAAAACTATATACTAAGAGACTATATTCACATGAAATCATACTATCATGAAATCAAATCTAAGTTAAACAAAACTTAAACTATCATTAAGTCAAAGATCATATACAACTAATCAAAGAATAAAAAAAACAAAATCTGTACATAAGAAAAACCTATCAAGTCATATATACAAGAAATCATATTATATACAAAAGAGGTAATATATACCAAAGAAAATAAGTTAGCTATTCACATAAGCTCAAACTAGTTTAATCTCGATTAATCGTGTCCCCGGCAACAACGGAAAAAAAAAAGCTTGTTGACAGCACTTAAGCATGTCAAACATTATAAAACAAGCAACAATATCGGTGTAGCTTTTGCCCAAGATGAGTATCATGGTTTTGTCAATCCATGGAAACAACTTGTAAAGAATAAACTAACAAGAGCTTAAAGGTAAACAGGAGCATAAGACGATATCTAATCAATCTATAATTCTACCTCTAATCTATGTCAGAGTTAGACGATAAGCAATTAGAACATAACTAGAGCACTGATCAAAAGGGCATTAACCATAGTCTAACCTAGCTCTAGTTAGATCCAAGTCAAGCATGATTGGATTAACAAAGAGATTAGAGCAACGAGATCAATCTTCTACTCGTCGAACTGTCCAGTGAGGCTCCATCGGACCGTCTGGTGCGTGAAAAATCCAGTCCGCTGACCGGCCAGTGGGACCGCCGACTTAGGACAGCTGCTTCTGATAGGATGGAATCTTGGGTCCTCTCTTGATCCTTTTAGGTCCTCCTATGAGGTGTCTGTACCCCAAGTCCATCTCTTGTATCCTGAGACTTTAAACAAAAACACTTGTGCACACATTAGTCCCAAATGGTACGTGTTGTCAACTCAACCACCAAAATCACATTAGGGAACTAAGCAAAGGCTTAGGGCCCATTTACCTTACAATCTCCCCTTTTCTATGATTGATGACAATACGACCAAGCAAGCAATAACAATACCAATTGAAAGAATTTTTAGAACATACTACTTGCTAGGATGCAATGCAAAGGCAAGATCAAAGGATGCTAATTGAAATATGCAATGACATCAATTGAAGCAAATGAATTTTCATTCCAAAATGATCGGAAGAATTTGCTCATGTCTTGCCCTTGCCATGATCTTGTCCCCTTCTTGTGGTCAATGGACATAAGGCTCCCCCTTACTCCAATGCCACTTCCCTTTCTTTCTCGGACCATTGCATTGATCTTGATCTTCATTTCTCCCCCATTGTTCTTGATCATGCGGCAACCCCCTTTTGGTCCTCTTTGATCTTCCTTTCTGGTTAATGTTCAACTCCTTGCATGCTTGCTTAGGTCCACAATTTATTCCCCTTTGGAATCAAACACCAAAAAGGAAAGCATTAAAAGCACAAGGGAGACTCCCACATACTATGATTCTTAGGATGTGGAAGTTGAATGGATCACAATATATGAGACTCACATAACATAGGCTAAGCTCCCCATAAAAATGTGCATACATAGGATGGTAGACAAACCATATGCACAACTAACCAATGTATATTATGCATGGAGGTAGCTATAAATAATTGAAAAGTACACCAATAGAAGGTGTTACCAAGTTAAAGCCCATTTTCCTTAACTTCATACATACCTCCGGGGACATGAGTGAGACTACACACATGATAAATTTGAAAACATTGTTAGTCTCAAAGTAACACAAACCACAGGATAGGCTCCCCCTAAAAGTGTGCATACAAGCTCTGAATTGTTTGTGAGAGACATGCACTAGACATTCAGGTCCAATTGAGGAGCTCACCCTATGACCTGAACTTTGGCACAAAAGATAAAAAATAAAACTAGTGCCAACAACCTAAACTAAGAAACCATGTAGGTTGCTCATGGGTTAGAGTGAGACACAAGCAACCTACCATAAGATACCCGAGGCATGCGTTACTTGAACTTAAATATGCACATGCAAAGCCTAGGCAAGTAAAGCAACTAGATGCTAAAAGAAATACCAAAAGAAAGCACACCTAGTTACTACACACATGGAGGACTTGGGTATTCGATGAATTTCTTCACTTGGCTTTCTAGCTTGTGACCTTTTATCCAAATGTAGCCAAGTCTCCAAGTCCTCTATAGCCCTTGTGGCTCTACGGTGCCTTGGGAGTGACATTCATCTTTTGTTTTCCCTCTCTCTTCTTGGCGTCCCCTTTGTTCTTTGACCAACACATGTAGGACTTGTGGCCTTCTTTATTGCAAAGGAAGCACACCACGATTTGACTCTCCTCAACCTTTTCACCACCTTGGGGCAGTTATCTTGAGGAGGTTGGGTTTGCTCCCTTTGACCTTGTAGTATTGCCACATCCTTCATGTGCTGATCCACCTCTTGCTTAAGTACCTTGCTTTCAATGGCAATCTCCTCTTTGCAAGTTTCTTCATACCAACTAACAAATGGCTTGCAAAGGGGTGAGTGAGGTTTATCAATTAAATCAAGGCAAGAGGTAGAAGCATCCTTTTAGATTTTTCAAAAGAGAGTGTGGATGCATAATTAGAAGTAGCTTTTAGTTCAAGAGCCTCAATAGTCTTTGTTAGCTCATCATTATGGTTAACAACCATATCAAACTTAAGCACCAATTCTTCATAATTGGTTGATGAGCTAGCCGATTGATTTTTAAGGCTCTTGTTTTTGCATTTTAAATCAACTATAGCTACTTGTTGTTCACAGACAAGGGAAACAAGCTCATCATATGATGGGGCATCATCATCACTTACATCGCTTTCATCTTTACCTTTGGCCATGAGGCACTTGTGTGATGTAGAGGATGATTTGCGCGAAGAGGGCTTGTGGGAGTGCTTCTTATGGTGATCTTCATCGCTTGACACATCTACCCACTTGCCAATGTTTGTAAGCGCCTTGTGCCTCTCTCTCTCTTTTCTTTATTTTTCCTTCTTCTTGAGCTTGTGCCTCTTCTTCTTTTCCTCCTTGGAAATAAGAGGACATGAGTCCATGAAGTGTCCCTTCTCACCACATCCAAAACAACCACCATTCTTTCCTTTTTTTTCCTTTGGCAGTTGTACTTAATGTCTTCAATGGTGATTGGGATGCCCTTGGAGTTGAGCTCCTTCAATGTCTTCTCCATCTTATTAATCAACATTGCAATTTCTTCGTCATCAGAGGAGAAAGTGCATTGGGCTTGATCATCTTCATCACTATCTTCTTCTTCTTCACTAGAGCTTGAGCTTGCTTCTTTCTTGCTCTTGCCCTTCTCCATCTTCTTCTTTTCACCATGAATGGTGAGTGAAAGTGACTTGGATGAAAAGGTGTATTGGCTAATCCCTTGGTCGTGCTCAAAAGCTATGACCTTGCCAACAACCTTGGTGGGCGTCATGTTGCTCATGTCTTGATTGAGAAGATAGGTGATGATGGTTGCATATTTTTCACGTGGAAGCACTTCGATGATCTTTCTTAAGACATCAATATCGCTTAGCTTGGTGTCACCTATTGAATTGAACTCATTGACAATAACATTTAGGCATAAGTACATGTCATTAGACAATTCATTAGGAAGCATTCTAAAAGAATTTAAAGCACTTCTAACCAAGCCAAGCTTTTGCTCCTTGACATCACTCATGTTGTCATGGAGTGCTTGAGGCGATTACCAAATCTCATGAGCACTCGGGAGGCTATATACTCTATTAAATACATCAATGCTCAAAGCCCCAAACAAAGCATTGGAGCAATGTCATTGAATTGTATTTCTTTCTCATCGGCTTTTGTTGGTTTTTCCGGCCGAGAGAGGGGTTTTGTTCCTTCCTTCATCACTCTCCAAACATCTAACCCTACGGCCTCTAGATAACTAGCCATTCTAACACGCTAATAGGGGTAGTTTGTGCTATTAAAGTGAGGAGCGCTACCGGTACTCATCCTCGCACTCTAAGACATCTCAAGTACTCAATTCAGTGAAGCCAAAAGTCCAGATATGAGTTATGAGCTCTAATGATAATGAAATGGACTATATTGAGTGGCCCAGCCCTGATACCAATTGAAGGTTGGACCGACGCCTATGAGGGGGGTGAATTAGGATTTCTAAAACTATGGCTCTCTAAAACTATAACTACTAAGCAAAACCTATGTAATATAAATCTAGCTATGTGCACTATGGTTTTTCTAATTGTTGCTAATTCTACTGTGGCCAAGTCTTGCATCCTAGTTTCACCTAGAAACTAACTTATCAAGCTAGTCTAGGAATGTAAGCACACAATTGCAAAAAGGTAAATGCGGAAGCTAAAGAGATAGGTAGAGAGAATGCAAACTCCCGATGACGATGACGACGATGGCACATGATGGAGATGCGGATATTTTTCCTGAGGTTCAAGGAGGCCAACGTGCCTCCATCCCCTACTCCTCATTTGGCGCCCCTCGCAGGGCTTTGCTCTCGTGTAGTCCTCAAACGAATACGGCCTCGCCCATGCAAAGTTCAAGCAACTTGGTTGGGTCTCCGAATATCCCTGGTATACACCCACATGGGCCCTTCTATTGCGTAGTCTTGGACTACAGCCTCACCCACGCAAGGGTAGAGGATTGTCAGGGCTGTTGGGGTCTTCCATGGGCTTTCTCGCGGAGCTACCCCGCTGTCTCCACTAAGGAAGCTTTTGGCAAACGTACCGAGGGCCTTCCTCCCTCTCACAAGTAAGGTGGCGGCCACTCCATACTCTGGAGGGTCTCGCAAGACTTACAAGCCTCACACTTACAAAGGGTAAACATGCACACAGGCATGGGCAATAGACAACAAGGCCTAAGCAAAGATTCTAACAAGCTCTAGCTATGTCAGGATATGTCTAGTTATGCTCCAGTGATGGCTGGGCTCACAAAATGTGTTTCTACACTTTAAATAGGCATGAGGAATATGTCTCAACACTGCAACAAACTCACGAGCCACCAACCATAAAGTGGAGGCCAGGCAAGGGGGTATTTATAGCCCAACCCTCAAAACTAGCCATTGGAAGCCTTCTTCCCTTTTTTGCGAGACCACTGGACCATCCGGTGGTGATACTACTAGACCGTCTGGTGCGTGTATTTGGCTAGGCGTTGGAGTCGACCATTGGACCGAAAATTCGACCATTGGAGGCATCGGACCATCCGGTGCGTGTTGGCGCCTGGGTCTTCAAGTTGATGGAGCCTCGGTCCACAACGTCTGGTGGTATCACCGGACCGTTCGGTGCGTTATAGAACTTGGACCCAATCGTTTCTTCTCCACCGCCTAGAACGTCCGGTGGTACACCACCAGACCTTCCGGGGCGTGTAAAACGCACCGGGTCTTGATTCTTCAATCTTGGCCTTCTTCTACTCGTCGGACTGTCCGGTGGGGCACCAACCGTTTGGTGCATGAAAAATCCGGTCAGCGAGACCGCCGAGTCAGGACCGTTGTTTCTGACGGGATAGAATCTTAAGTCTTCTCTTGTGCCGTTTTGGTCCTCCTATGAGGTGTTTGTACTCCAAATTCATCTCTCGTATCCTGGGACTATAAACAAAAGCACTTGTGCACACATTAATCCTAAATAGCACGTGTTGTCAATTTAACCATCAAAATCACACTAAAGAACTAAGCCTAAGCACAAGGCTTGTGGCTCATTTACCTTACGGTATGAACCGGCAACACATGTTTAGTACTGTTGTACACTAATAGGGCGAACCATCTTCAACCTTTTTCCTGTCAGGCTGTAGCCTGTAGCTCGATGTGTTGAATTAAAACATCCGCGTGCATGCATGTTCTCCTAGCATGTGTGGTCTAGCTCGCTTCTGCAAGTCGGACACTAAATGCTTGGAAAAGCAATGGCGTCTCCTTGCCACATTTACATTTCGTTTCTCTGCGAACAACTCTCTAGTTTTTTTTTTATTTCTCATTCCGCTTGTAGAATCTAGATCAGTGGCTCTCCAACCCAGCCCTCATATATACACAGTGCTGATCCGAACTCAGTTCTCGGCACCACTACACGACGATCCACACAAGGTGATCAATTCTGTGCCCTTGAGCACTAGCAAATAGGCAAATAGCAATGGCGATCATGCGCAAGACGCTGCTGCCCCTGCTAGGCCTTGCCGCGCATCTTTCAACAGTGATCATCAGCATCCATGCAGGCTTGGCAACGGCAGTGCTGGAGAACCAAACCAGGCAGGTGGTCGTCTTCTGGGGCCGGCACAAGGATGAGGGCTCGATACGCGAGGCCTGCGACTCCGGCATGTACACCGCCGTAATCATGTCCTTCCTCAACGTCTACGGCCGCGGCGAGTACCACCTCGACCTCTCGGGCCACCCGCTCACAGCCATCGGCGACGACATCAAGCACTGCCAGCTGGTCGGCGTCAACGTCTCCCTCTCCATCCGGGGGAAACTACGACTCGCTCCCCAGTGACCAGTCCGCCGCGCTCGACCTCCTCGACCACGTCCTGGAACGCCTACCTCGGTGGCTCCCTGAAGGGCGTTCGCCGCCCTTCGGCGACGCCAAGCTCGACGGCGTTGATCTTTCGTGGAGCGTGGAACCCCTGCGCAGCACTACGCCGCCGGCGTGCTTGCCAGGGAGCTGGCCAAGCGCAGCATGCGCAGTGGAGCGAGGAAGCCGGTCCACCTCACGGCGACGCTGCCCTGTGCCTTCGTGAGCCGGCGCCGCATCGACCGTGTTGCGGCGATCAAAACGGGGGTCTTTGACAGCATCCACGTCGGGTTCTACAACAGCGATGATGGCCACACTGACTGCAGCATGTACAGCGAGCAGGTGTGGGACTGGTGGGCAGCTGCGTTCCCGTCCAGCCGGATCTACCTTGGCCTGCCGGCGTCACCGGAGGCGGCCAAGGGAAGGCTACTGTATCCAAAGAGCCTCTACTATGGCGTGCTACCGGTGGTGCAGAAGGCGGCCAATTACGGTGGTGTCATGCTCTGGGATCGGTACTACGACAAGGCCAGCAACTACAGTAGCTACGTCAAGAGATGGGCTTGAGACTCTGCAGTGCATCATCGCCCACCGTGAACTTGCTGTATCCATATTTTCCATTGTCCAGTTCCCTCTTGGTTTACTTGGTTAATGGCTGTTGGAGTTTATATGCTAAGGTCAGTTTGCTTTGCAATATGACTACAGAATAAATCTAAAAGGCACGAGGGATTCCGTGGAAGTTTAGTCCCACACGTGAACTTAGTTTGCTTCTTGCCTTTGCTTGAATGGAAGTATGAAAAAGGATCTAGACGCATGTTGTGTGGTGCGGAGTCCTGTGTATTTATTTTCGACTGACTTGTGGCAAACGGTGATATTTTCCGTTTTGTGTTATTCCTAGCCACACCCCTATATATAAATAAGAAGGGGTCTTACTCTCCCCACACAAAAAAAAGTTCTTCGTGCTGCGTGACTTAGATTGTTTTTTGAATGGAAGCATGGAAGAAGTATTATGTATATTTTTCACTTGGCTTGTGACTTGGGATTTGCGGTATTTTTATCTTTATTTTGCCAAATCATACTATCAAACTTGACGTTATCTTGTACACAAAGTACAAAACCGAATCCATTAAATCATGGATAAAGTAGCCGAGTCGGTTACAACCTGATAAACTCTACTCCGTATGCAATGTTGTTACATTCCGTCCTTTGATCCATCCTCGCTAAACACAGCCTAACAGAACGAGGAGAATCCTTTGGTGTTTGGTCCGTCCTCGCTAAACACAGCATAACAGAACAAGGAGAATCTACTTCGACAGCTGGGATTCACTAGGGCATTCACCCTCCTCCGAGCCGTTGCACAGCGCCTCACCCCTGGAGCTCCAGAGGACCATGGTGAACTGTGGATTCATCGAGAACATACGCATTGACTGCTCAAAATGGGAGAGCAAGAGAGCGCTGCAGAGGGCGCCACAGATCAGCCGAACCTCCCTACTCAAGTCCAGTCAGATCATGCAAGTAATATCTCATTTTGGTAGTTGGCAGAGTATTAAGTGAAATAAACCTCATGTGCTGAATTGTAATGCCTCTCAACTGTGATGTGCTCTGAAAATGTGTATGCAATGACTAGCTGTCACAGCTCACAGGTAATCAGTCGTAGTTCCCACAGGAACTTGCGTTGACATGCATCCTTGGACAACACTTCTATCTCTAGAAGATCTATCAGTTGACTTTACCCCTTGATCTTTGAGTCGACATGAAGAGATAATGATGCTCATGTCTGACTAAATTAACTTTTCTCTGAATTGTAGCAGAACTGATGCTACTGGTATTGCTGAGCAAGTAACAGAAATGACAATACTGCTGCAGGTGGGAGATGTCACAGAACTGCTGCTGTTGATATAAGTAGAGAAAATGTAAAGAAATGACAACACTGTTGCAGGTATGGGATGTAAAAGAACTTAATTGTTAAGTATGAAAAATTTGGAACTGTGAACTGAACTGCATCTTGAATGAATACTCAAAGAGTACAGTATGCTCATAAGATCCCTAAATTACCCATGAGTATCAATGCCTTATCATCAGGTTCAGAAGTAGGTCTACATGTATTTGTCAATCAGAAATTTTTCCTGTGACCTTATTTGTCATTATGGTAGTTAAAAAAATACAACGGTAGCAGAAAAAGGTAATGTAAGGAACAGCCATTTGCCAATGAATTTCAGATGCATTTCTGAACATATCTTCCCACAGAGGCCATAATCTGCTCCTAGTCACAAACATACACAGTTCAACGATTAAAGATTTGGCAATCCTACAGCACACCATTTGATCATCTACATAAGTTTCAAAAGCACGACAACCAGCACTCTTGTTGCTTTCCACCATTAGTCTTTATCATGTGGTCAACTGTACAAAATCAGGAAGGAACCCAAATGTAGTGCAATGGATTTGTTTCTTCCTCTGCGGCCATCGCCATTCTTTTTTGAGCGCATCATTGTTGTGGGCTTGGCCAGTGGATTAGCCCGGCGCAGTGGGGGAGTAACTACAACTAGGGCTGCAAAGTAGGAACTTAATTAAAACATATGTGATAATGTAACTAATGATGTCTTTCATGTCAGGAAGGTGGTGTATTCTTGATGCTGTGTTAGATTACCTGTAAATTGGAGAAGTTG
Organism: Paspalum vaginatum; assembly: GCA_030272315.1. Lineage (NCBI taxonomy): Eukaryota > Viridiplantae > Streptophyta > Magnoliopsida > Poales > Poaceae > Paspalum > Paspalum vaginatum. Next base: position 32,126 of record JAMSGZ010000128.1, read on the forward strand.
GGCTATAGTCTGAGATTGGTCCTCCAGAGTCGTCATTTGTGCTGGACAAGTCGGGCAAAGCGTTAGAAAATACGCAAACCTCCAAAGAAAGGAACAGGCAACTGAAATGGAGTGCTTTTTTGAGACACAAATGTGAAAATGTGCAACACAGATGATGATGCCTTTAATGGTTCTCTGACCTGGTCGGGCTGTATGACGGACTTGGTAGTGGATAGGATGTTGAAGTAGGTGAGTACGTCGGCGAGGTTGGACTGAAATTGAAATCAGTCACACGAGCAATAAATACATACATATATGAACACAGATTGCCAAAGGAAGCATGGGTATTATCAGTTGCCGAAGGTAAGCTTGCAGCTCTTAGTAGAACTGGCGGTACCTGTACTCTGGAGAAGTCTGGCTGTCTGGAGTCATCCTTGGGTTGCTTGGAGAATAAGCGTTGGGGAATGCTTGGAGACAGACGTCCGGCCGTCTGCCCGCTCCCCGGAAGGTCACGTCACCCTACAGTGTCGCACGGAGACTAATTTTTTTATTTTTTTATCCGAGACCACGTCTTTGCGTACCGTCTTTATTTTTTTATTTTTTCACGTCTTTATTTTCAATCTTAAGATGTCGTAATAATTAATTTTGGATGATGCATGAAGTCACTCCAGATGTTTAGTATAATGACGTTTGATGTTTCGTGATTATTGTTAGGGTTAGTTTTTTCTTTTCAATTTTTTTGGTAATTTTCGGTGTTGGAATATCCATTTTTAACGTTGCACCCAATATTGAAGTAGTTTCTCTTTGAATACGGATGAACGTGATGAATTTTTTTATTCGATTTATTAATGTTGCGACAGTTAAATTTCAGTGTTGCATTTACTATTTTTTGGTGTTGAAGATATTTATTTTCAATGTTGCGTGAATTTGCCGTTATTTTTTCATGTTGTATGAAATATAAACCGATGTTGTGGTGAGATTTTTTTTCTACGAATCGGATGGATGCGGTGATTTTTTTTTAACCTAACCATTGATATTGCAAATGTTGATTTTCAGTGTTGCATATACTATTTTTCGATGTTGAGGATATACTTTTGGAGTGTTGTAAATGTGAATGACGCATGGGAAAGTAGAGTGTTGCAAATGTAAATGACGCATGGGAAGGTGAAATCAGATGTACAACAAGTAGTTTTATATTTTTGGTGGAAAAGATAATCAGGCTCTGTTCGGTTCATTGCGTGCAGTGGCACCGCGAGGTGTCATACTGCAGAAATTTCCAAACGTGGCGCGTGTCCACCGCACTACTTAGGCACTGCAACGTGGCCTGGATACGTGCAACATCAACCCGTCAACGCACCATCTACGGGGAGACTTTGAAGGCTGCAATTTTCATGTTATGATCTTTGCATGCATGATGAGCTCTCTTTCTTCAACAATAACTGCTATCCTCTGCACATAGTAAATCTCGCATACACTTCTCTTCAGATTTGCTTGCATTTGACTTTAAAAAGGATTGCCCATGAGATGATAAACTTCAGTGAGGTACAATTTCTTTGGGTTTATTTAATTCTTTTTGTATATTGACTAACAGAAACAGGTGATGGAACCATCTTCTTGGTATTTCATAGCCACTTTACATGTAAGGATTATCATCGGATGGTCATATATTGTCAGGTAATTCTTTTCCTTGATCCTCATATTCCTAATCTTATGCTACTGCATACTAATGGCCTCCTTGGTAGTGTCCATCCTGATTTCTCAAACAGTCTACAGATCTATTACTTGATTATCTACTAGCACTCTTGGCGTACCTATTGCCGTGCATGTCCATCAAATTGATAAAAGGAGGGAGTCAAATTTGAGGTGTGAAATTGTGAGGTAAGGGTATTAGAGTTTGTCTTATGTTCTATGGTTCATGATACAGTGGACTTCATTCTTTCAGTTGTGCGAAGTTCTAACAGTTACCTATACCAGTTTGCACGTTGACACAATTTATTCTTTCATTATTGAACTTATTAGCATCATGATACACTATTTTGTAGAAAATCAATGTTGCAAGTTTGGTAACATATATTATCAATACATTGTATTTGCAATATATAAAATACATGCATAATGCTTACTTGAAATCAGAGATCCTAAATTTACTTTAGTGTTTCCTATTAGATGTACAAAATTTTCCTCTATGATTTCCCTTATTTTCACATATTTGTACAAGAACTATTTATAGGCACAATATCCCGCAGCAAAGCGCGGGGTATCACTAGTATACTATATAAGTGAACCTCACTAACCATTTCTCTCAACATGCAACCTATCCACGCCATCGTAGGGTCCACCAGCCACTGCACCACTTATTCACTTATTGATGGTTTGCATCGATTTTCTGTGGCTAACATCACTCATGCATGTGCTTAAAATGAAAAAAAAGTATACACACATATCTTTCTAAATATTTTTAGTATTTTATTTATCACATTTCATGTCTTATTCAATACTACAAAATTTTCGCTGCAACGCGCTAGGCATCATCCAACAGTAATTAGTGTGGACTTTACACAGGGACAGCACAAAACACCCCTGGATTCACCCTTGTCACTATGGGCCTGCTTGGTTCTGTACTAAAGCTTTGGCATACCAAAATTTTAGTAATTTTCATTGTCTTTGAATTTAGACTAAAATTTGACCAAAGAACAAATTTCTCATCCGGATAAGTTATTTGGGGCCAAACAACCCATTAAAATGAAAATTTTATTGTTTGACTAAATTTTTACCTAGATTTAAACACAGTCAAAATTGCTAAAATTTTGGCATTCCAAGGTTTGACACCAAACCAACTAACAAAGCAGGCCCATTTATTTTGGAAAAAATGCATCCAATCATTTACCATCTTAAAACACTAACTCAACTCTGGTGTCTTAGCTAGCGGTGGCACTAGCCTTCCGAGCTCTAAGGGTCTGATTGGTTGCCCGGATATAGCCCCGGGCAGGCCCGCCAGATGCAAACATCGCTTGATTGGTAGCCTAGATGAGGTCCTGGGCCTGGCCCACGGCATGCAAAAGGAGGTCCCGGGCCTGGCTCGATGGGTGTGTAAAAATTGGGCGTACCAGCGGAGCCTGGCTTGCGCGAGGCGTGGCGGCATTGCATGGGAGGATGGGCGGATGCACGTGGGAAAAATCTAGGGTTACCGTCTCTTTTCGCGCCATCACTGACATTATATCCTCACCGCCACCGCCAGTTCGACCCTACCTCGCCATTCTCACCTCTCGGACGCAGGTGAAGTCTCCCCCGCGTGCGTCCTTCTCCCTCCCCCCCCCCCGTCGTCCCTTTTCTTTTGTTTCCTTCCTTCTCTCCCCCGTCCTCCCTTCTCCTCCATTGTCTTCTCCTATCTCTCGTTTCTGATTCCCACCTTCTCCTCCCGTTTCTTCTCTGCCTCCTCCGGATCTAATCCCTACTTTGTTTGGATTTGCAGCGGTGTGTTGTGTGCACAGATCACCCATTCATCAGGCAGGTGAGTCTCTCAGCACCCCTCCCCACCTTCTGCAGTTTCTCCTAGATCTTGGTACGAATCCATGACTTATCTTGTCGATTTGTGCAGCTGTCAACCGGATCTGAGTGGTTAAAGCACCTCTCGGTAAGTGCTCGCGTTCTTACTGCTTTTTGTGTGATTCTTGATTGTTCTTTTAGCACTGAACGGTAATCAATGCACAAAAACTTCATATCCCTTGCAGATCTGCCTCCTCTGTCCGTTTCCCTTCTCTTTGCTGACGCTTTGGTCCTGCTGCTTGCGGTATATCAAACCTACCTGCACTCTTACTTCTCCATGACTGTTGACACCTACTTTCCCATGAATGTTGGAACTGATAATGTATACATGAATGTCTGAGCTATTGCCCAAGTCAATGATTTCTTCCATATATATTAAGAGACCACATGCCTATTTTTTATATGATTCACTGTTTTTGTATATTTGAGCATATGTCCATGAATTTTTTTCCATTGTTTCTGATTAGCTGCTATTTTTGTTGAGTACTAATCACTGCTTATGTGTTTGTCGATGAGTACTATATACTGCAGTGATAGATCTGCTTGCATCTTGTTTCCATTTGTCCCTGTCACACAACATTCGCTTTTTTATCTGAAATTGTTTATCTATTTTCCTTTTTTTTCTATAGATGGATTTGAATGCCAAAAGACAACAGCTTTTTGTTCAGGCTGCTGCACTTGCCACTACTTTGTATGCACTACTTTGGAGTAGGATTAGGTTGGCTAGATCTGAACCCCCACAAATTGCATATGGTCCAATGAGCAAAAGAGACGAAGAACGGCAGGCAAATTTGCATATAATATACAACTGTAATGATGTTGAGTATGTCAACATGCTTAGGATGCGCAGAGCCCCTTTTTTCCAGTTGTGCAACTTGTTAAGGTCTAAGGACTTGTTGAAGGACAGCATACATTGCAGTGTGGAAGAACAACTAGCCATGTTCCTTCATGTCGTAGACCATAACCAACGGTTTAGAGTTATACACCAAAACTGGAGGAGGTCTGTAGAGACTGTGAGCCATTATTTCAAGGAGGTGTTGTACGCTATTGGAGAGCTTAGGAATGATATGATTAAACCCCCATCTAGTGAGACACCTCTTAAGATCAGAAACAGCCACAGATGGTATCCATATTTTAAGGTAAAATGATCCGCCCATGATGTCTTCCCCAAAAAATATACATTAGGGTGCATGTCAAGTGACAACATATGTTGGGTTTTATGTAGGACTGTGTCGGTGCAATAGATGGAACTCATATCCATGCTAGGGTGCCTAGCAAGATGCAAGCTGCATTTAGGGGAAGAAAACACTACACCACGCAAAATGTACTAGTAGCAGTGGATTTCGATTTGAAATTCACTTATGTGTTGGCTGGATGGGAGGGCTCAGCCCATGATGCGCTCATTCTTGCTGATGCACTTGAGCGGTCTGATGGTTTAACAGTCCCACAAGGTACATGTTGTGTAATAAAGATCTTAGTAAAAGCCTAGTACTACTAAATTCAAAATAACTAATGCATGTGTACAATCTTTATAGGAAAATTCTATCTAGTAGATGCTGGGTATGCTTGTCGCCCTGGTTTCCTTCCACCTTATCGAGGAACTAGATACCATCTTAAGGAGTATGGCGGGAGAAATTATCCAACAAATCCTAGAGAGCTATTTAATTTGAGGCATTCAAGTTTGAGGGTAACTGTTGAGAGGGCATTTGGGGCTTTGAAGAACTGTTTCCGAATTATTGACAACAAGCCTTTTCATCCTTTCAAGACACAAGTGAAATTAGTACTTGATTGTTGCATCTTACATAACTAGATACTTCACCATGGTATAGATGAAGTGGTCCCTCCTGAGGCCTCTTGGGTTCCCAATAACAATTCTACTCATGGACACGGGGTTGCTGTTGATGACAACTCAGCATAGGCAAATATTAGAGATGAATGGGCTAACCAAATGTGGGCCAATAGGGGTCACACCCATATCTAGACTGCAATGTATTAAGTTCTTGTGATCTTAACTGTTTGGTTATTGTGATTTGTACTCTTTGATTATGAACTCATTGGAACTATGAAACTGTACTATTTGGCTATTGTGATTCGTACTCTTTGATTCTAAGGTCATTGCTATTATCCTGTTGCTTTTTGTTGAGGCATGGACATATGCAGTGATGCTTATTTGCAGTTTCTTTGCTAAGTTTTTTGTCCCACTCCTCATGTAGGCAACCAATAACACCCTCATGCACTGTTTATATTTTATCCTCTATCACAATTGTGTTCTCTTATAATTTTGCATTACAACTGAGACTTGGGCACAAGCAATGATGCATTACTTGCACTAAGACTGAGGCTTGAGACATATGCTATGATGTTACTGCATTTTGTTTTGATGCTATACTTGCACTGAGGGATGAGACATATGCTATGATGTTACTGCATTTTGTTTTGATGCTATACTTGGACTGAGGGATGAGACATATGCTATGATGTTACTGCATTTTGTTTTGATGCTATACTTGCACTGAGGGATGAGACATATGCTATGATGTTACCATAACTCTTAAAATCCTATTGGCCCTTGTCACTGGGACATGGCTGAGAACCTAGTGAATGTTGAGGAGGTTGAGGAGGTTTTGCCTCCTGTTGCTGGACAGCAACAGAGGGCTGCAATGAGGTGGACTAGTGCTATGTCATCCTTCATGCTAAGGCGAATGTGCCAGCTCATCTCCACTGGAGTTAGGACAGACAAAGGCTTCAAGGAGGTGCACTTAAACTAGGTTGCTAAGGTTGTTCAGGAGTTTAGTGGCACTGAGGTCAGTGCCAACCAAGTGTACAACCATCTGCGCAAGTGGAGGTTGAGGTGGATTAGGGTGTCTAAGCTTAGAGAGCTTAGTGGAGCTTTGTAGGATGATGAAAATTCCATGATCACATTAGATGATGACCACTACAAGGGTCACATCCAGGTGTGTGGTGACTAGAATCATTCACTATAGTATTATGCCTATGTCTTACCTATGCTCCTCTCTTGCTTACCTTTGTCTCCATGAATTATAGGCACACCCTAAAGATGCTGAGTATCTGAACAAACCCATTGCAAACTAACAGCAGATGATGATCATTTTTAGGAATGGTATGGCTACTAGAAAGTATGCTATGGGCAGCAATGAGGCTCTAGGTAGCCCCTCTGACTTTGCAGAAAGTTCCCTTAAGACTGAGATCCTTGATGAGGAGAAGGCCACTATTAAGGCTGTAGAAGAATTGGGCAAGAGGTTTGCAGAGGCACCTAGGAGTTTTGATGTACATGTTGGCAGCAAAAGGAAGAGGTCTATTCTCTCTGAAGAAGACACAATGATGCTGACCAATGTCACTGATGCTGTGAACAATGTGGCCGATGCAATTCGTGCTACCAAGGTTGATGAGGTGCACCCTGATCTATATGGTGCTGTCATGTACATGCCTGGCTTCACAGAAGAAGCCTTGATTGTTGCATTTTTTTCATCTGGTGGACAACAAGGCCAAGGGTATAGCCTTTGTGGGAATGAGTGAGGCTCACCGTGTGCTCTGGCTAAGGACCTTCCTTGCCAAGCACTATTATGTGTGAGGCTGTTACCTCCTAGAGGCTGCATGGTTGATCCTTTTTTTGATCCTGACCATCCTCTCTTGGCTACTGCTTTTGGACAGACCACTGTCTTTGGAACGTCTGCAGCAATGATGGTCCTCCCATGGTGGCTTCTCTTGTGCAGTTGACTTCATCCTGCATTCTTTTGTCTAGCTAACTATAGCCACTGATCTGCTAATTATATCCTATAGCTCTAAGTTGCAGATTCCTGGATCAACCTCTTGCTACTGATAGTAACTATATACATGTAGTAGCTTGATATGTACTGAGCATATGTTTCATTCTGATGATGTGGACTCAACATGTGCCCTGCCTATGTTGTGCTATTTACTCTAAGCATATGTCTAATGCCTGTGATGTTATTCCATGTTAATTGTATGCATGAGTACTGAGCATGTGTCTCATTCTGATGATGTGAGGTTTGTTTATATGAACTCAGCATATGTCTATTGCCTATGATGTCAATCATTTTCACATTGTCCTTCATCTATGTCGAATCTTGCCGATGATGCTACCTGATATTTGTAATCTGATTTGTAAAGGAGGCTGAGGCAATTATCGGTTCATTTTCAGATTCATTTGCCAATGATGAGCCTTTATTCTTATTAGCCTATGATGTGGATACTCATCTTATTTGCCCATGATTAGCCTTTCTTCTTATACAATGAGGCACACCTATTTGTTCTTTGCTATTTTGATTTTGGACTATGCTGGTACTAGTTGGATTTTACCTCACAATAGTTGTACAGTTTTGATTCATTGTTTGTACCAGCCATGAAGTGGTATGTGGTGTATGCTAGAAGAAAAACTGGAGTCTTTTCCACATGAGAGAAGGCACACCAACAAGTTGTTCGATTCAAGGGCGCTTGTTATAAGGGATTTAACTCAAGAGATGAAGCTATGGTCGCCTTCTATTGTCCTTCTTTCATGGAAGATGTGCACAGTACTAAACCACAGCTAAAGTCAAAGCTTTTTAGCTTAGGTCTTAAAGATTGGATCCTAGTGTTTCAGTCCGTAATTATTGTCATTTTAGTTTGAAAGATAATGTCTATTCCATAAATAAAACAGCACATAGATTACATTGTGCCCTATGGACTACAGTGGTGGTATGCCTACCACCTCATGCAAGAGGTTATCGAACCATAGCTGTATGCAGGATACAAATTATGAATGTCCTGTCACATGCAGCCTACCAAACAAAGTCTCACTATGGCCTGGCCCAACGGCTGCAGGCAACCAAACATGGCCTCTTTGCATGCGTAAAGCCTAGCCCTGCAGGGCCTGGATGCTAGATACGGGCCAGGTTCACTGGATCAGGGCAACCAATCAGACCCTAAGCAATCCTGCCATTGCAGGCTCAACTGGCATCCACCACCATGTAGGCCTTGTTGGGTTTGAGCAAAATCCAAAGGGATTGGGTGGTATTGAATCTCTTGCAAATCAAAATACCACCCAATACCATCTAATCTTTTGGATTTTTCCCTAACCGAACAAGCCTGTAGGCGGGGCACCAACCTTGCCGCCATTGCACACCACCACCACAGATCAGGTGACCTTCCCCACCCGTCTTCTAGGTACGGAGAACGATAAACCCACCGCAATTCTAAACCCTAACTCCGGAACCCTCAACACGTGGTGACAACTGTCGGCCATTGACGAGGAAGGCAATAGGCTAGAGATAGGCCTTCGGCCTTCGGTGACAGGTTGCTTATTTGTCGCCGTGACAACAAATTACATTCCCATGTAAGTAGAATTTTGGGGCTCCTAGAATGACAAATAAGAGGGAACACCTTCACACTAGAGCTGTAAGTTGCTTCCACCTGCTATTCTCACGTGGAACGCACAAATTCTACAAAATAAAAAGCCATAGAGGCCACGCCATAAGTACAAAATCAAATCCCCTATTATGTTCTCTTCACTAAAATCTTTAAAACAAGATCACAATTTAACACATTTTGAAATCTTTTTAAAAAAATATTTTAAATTTAAAATATCAATACACTAGACCGATGGTTGATGTGTACTAGAAAAATATTCTACCATCACTGACAAAGCACTCTAGCTAGCTACACAAAAAATATTTTGTCTTTATAGAAATAAATGTTCTAGATTCAAGATAGAATAGTTCACCTTCACAAGAAAAAATCGGCCTTCATAAGTAAGTAATGTTCTGCCTTCGCAAGAAAGTAACTCTAGTTTTATACTACCTTTGTTCATAGATGTGTGACGTGCTTGACTTTTTCTAATTTTTTTTTAAAATATTCAAGCATATTGTTGGGCTTTGGATAGCCAAGTTCTAAACAGTAAACGAAGGTAAAGAAAATGTAACTAACTAAAACAGTAAAATTATTCTAAAAGCTGCTCTAAAGCTATATTCCTTAGAAAAACTGAACCCCTTTAAAGTTGCAGTACGACCCCTTTTTATAGGGACTCAAACAGACTTGATGTACAATGACCGATCTTTCCTCCAGACTTAACACAATCCGGAAACGAATGGGGGCAGATCGGTCTTTTACTTTGTCACTTTACAACTCACACCAGACTGTTGCCCTTGGGCCCACTAAGCGCTTCCTATCTTCGTCTGGGCCTTCGCCAGGATCCACAGGCCTTCGCCTAGGGCTTCGCACCTTCGCCTTGGGCTCTAGACCTTCACCTGATTTTCGGTCCTCCGCTTGGCCTTCGCACCTTCGCCTTGGGCTCCGGACCTTCGCCTGATTTTCGGTCCTTCGCTTGGGCTTCAGGCCGTCGCTTGGGCTTCGGATCTTCGCTTGGGGCTTTGTGGGGCTTCGGGGATTGTATCCCCAACACATATAAAATACAAATCATGCTCAAATTATCCTTAATAATAAAATAAATTATAACAGAATAAATGATAAGTAATAAAATATTTTAAATAAGATGAATAATCAAAGTTTTAGAAAAAAAAGCAACCACGCCATACATTTGTGAATAAAAGGAGTAAGTTAAATATTCACAACTCAGATAAAGCAACCACGCCACACATTTGTGAATCGTATCTCAAGTTTGGCCAACTTTATAAACAAAACTATTAATATTTATTATACCAAATATATACTATGAAAATATATTTCACGATGAAACTAATGATACTTAGTTGGTACCATAGATATTAGTCATTTCTTTATATGTTTCGTCATATGGTTTGACTTAGCACAAAATAAAACAAATTTTGATCGACATAGACACGCGATGGGAAATATCTTTCATTAAGAATACCCTAGGATGCCCTCCACCTAATACGTGCTTGCAATTTATAACACAGCCTATTGTATTTCTTAGAGCATGATGGATATAGAATATGTTGCATGATTTTGATTTATACATGATATGCTGCTTACATCTTCAGACACTGTTTATAGAAGATGGAAAAGGTTTTGTTACATATAATACAAACGTTCCAAATTTCCAACATTATTTCATAAGCAAGCAGCCACAAAACTCATGCAAACCATCTCCGACAGGTCCCTAGTACTCCCTAGCACGTCAGCATGGACGAGACGGGCTGGAACCCGAACTGCTTGCCCCGGGCGTAGCTGAAGGTCATGTCCGAGCCCTGCGCCACCGGGCTGCCGCCGTTGACGAGGCACACCCCGCCGCCGACTGGCGTCAGCTTCGCCGGGTCGACGGCCAAGGTGGAGTCGAAGCCGTCGCAGACTCGCAGGCCAGCTTCAGGCCGGACTGGGCGCAGCTGCAGGTGTTGCGCACCGTCACCGCCTACACCGGCTGCCCGTGCGCCCACTCCGCCCGTAGCGGCCTGCGTCACCACGATGCTCGACAGCGAGCACTCGCCGGCGCCGGCGACCGTGAAGCCGGAGTAGATGCAAATGATGCAGAGCTCAACGCATGCCGCGAGGATCGCCGGCGAGGCCTTCCCGTCCATTTTCTTTGGAGTAGTCGATAGGTCGGTGAGGAGTGAGGACGACCGCTGACGATCACGAGTGCTGTTTGTACTTGTGCAGAGCAGTTGCGTTTTGGAGGCCGTATATGGCCCAATATGCACTTGAGGCCATAATTGAGCAAATAAAATATTTAATTTAAATTTCGGATAAGGGGGAAATTGATCCGTGTGCCAGTGCAACAAAATTTGTAGTTATGTCTTTATCTCCACATTTAATTTCGATATCGAGCAATCAGTTATGAATTTATCCTGGAGAGCAATCACCCATTTCCACATGAAGATATCTAACAATCAATATGGTGCTGGAAAAGATATCGATAAACAGATTGGCTCTGTTTTATCAGTTTCCTATAGGAAATTTGAACATCATAATATAATGGATTAATGGTCCCTCCCTATAGTTTTGTTTGTACACTGAAGCTGGACAGGCCCAACTTGGTGGCCCATCTGCTGAATTGTTCGACCATGGAATTTGTAATCTAGCCGTTCACAATGGTGCGCTTCGCATGGAACATAATATTATCTCGACCATGGAATTTGTAATCTGGCGTTCACAATGGTGTGCTTCGCATGGCACGTTGTGACGAACCACTCTATCTAGGAATGGAATTAGAGAGAAACAGCAAGAAATAGGGTGGGGTCCGGGTTCAATGTGAACCCCGGAGGAAGATTGGGATGGAATTCAGAGTAGGTAGAGTGAAATGGCATTTTCTATATTAGACCCTCAGAATGAAGGGTTTCTCGCCCAAATGGATTAAATGGCTGGAAACATTCATATCAGGAGGTAGCATGGCTGTCAATGTCAACGAAGAGATCAGGCATTTTTTTTCAAACAAAAAAAAGCCTTCGATAAGGAGACCCGTTTCTCCCCTCTTCTTTTCAATATTGTGGCCGATATGCTAACCATCCTAATCGAAAGAGCTAACATGGATGGACTGGTTAGAGGTATTGTCCCGCACCTAGTCGATGGAAGTCTATCAATTCTGCAATATGCAGATGATACGATAATCTTTATGGATCATGATTTAGAGATGGCCCGCAATATGAAACTCATACTGTGTGCTTTACAACAGCTGTCAGGACTCAAGATCAATTTTTGTAAGAGCGAGATATATTGCTTTGGTAATGCCCAGAACCACCTAGACCATTATATGGAGATTTTTGGTTGTCATGTTGGAGAGTTCCCTTTCAGCTATCTAGGCATTCCAATTCACTTTAAGAAACTAAGAACGCTGATTGGAAAAAAGTCGAAGAACAGTTTGAGAAACGTCTTAGCAGCTGGAAAGGCAAACATCTCTCTGTAGGGGGCCGGTTGACATTGATTAATTCAGTGCTCAACAGCTTACCAATGTATATGATGTCTTTCTTTGAGATTCCAAAAAGAGTCTTAAGGAAGCTAAATTATTTCTGATCTCGCTTCTATTGGCAAGGAGATGAACATAAGAAAAAATATCGTCTTGCTAAATGGAGTACACTCAGCCAACCTAAGGACCAAGGTGGTCTTGGGATTCATGAGCTGAGAAACAAGAACATTGCTTTGCTTAGCAAGTGGTTGTACAAACTCCTTACTTCAGATGGGACTTGGCAACAATTGATTCGTAACAAATACCTAGACTCTACCCCCTTTCCCAAGTTGAATGGAAACCTGGAGACTCACACTTTTGGTCGAGGCTTTTGAAGGCTAAGCAAGATTTCTTATGCTTCGGCTCTTTCAAAGTCAGAGATGGATCACAAGTATGCTTTTGGGAAGACATCTTGTTAGGCCCAACACCATTGCGAACCCAATATCCTTGTCTTTACAACATAGCAAGACCTAAGAACAACACTATTGTAGAGGTCTTGAGCTTCTCCCCTCCCAATTTATCTTGGCGTAGAGACCTCGTAGGCCCTAAGTTGGAAGCATGGAATAATCTACTTCCTCTCATTGCCAATTTTACTCTTTTACAAGAGCAAGATTCATTTCACTGGAATTTAACCCAAAATGGGGAGTTCTCGGTGAAGTCTCATTATCAAGCTCTCATTCGGGTAGATGTACCAAACTTGAACAAAAAAATTTGGAAGATCAAGGCACCTCCAAAAGTCAAAATCTTGCTTTGGTACCTTCGCAGAGGCGTAATACTCATGAAAGATAATTTAGCTAAACGTAATTGGCATGTTGACAAGTCTTGTGTTTTCTGTCACAATGAGGAGACCATAGGACACTTGTTCTTTGAATGTTGTTTGGCTAGATCAGTTTGGTCTTTTGTAGAATATGCATCTAACCTGAATAAACCAAACAATGATGTTCATATGTTTGGTTCATGGTTGCAAAATTTACCTAACACTTGGCAGCATATCGCTCTCCTTGGAGCGGCATCCTTGTATTGGTCTTTATGGCTATACAGAAATGAGATAGTTTTTGAAAAGAAAAATGTTTGTTCACCTTTGCAGGTTATTTTTACAACTGCCTATTGGATGCGTTCGTGGGCTTTCCTTCAGCGATCGGATACACAGGATCTTGCGTTGGAGGCATGGCGTCTGTCGGCCCGAGTGGCTTCGGATATCTTCTCCCGCGTGCATGGGTGGCAGTCTAGTCGTAGGATTGGGTGTCACTAAAGTGTCTTGGATGTTTAAGTTCATTTGGCTTAGTGTTTCTTGTTAAACAGAAGCCGGAAGTTGTAATTCAAGTCTTTGCTACCATAAGGTTCTTGAGTTAATATCTCTTCCTTTTCCAAAGAAAAAAGAGTAGTTCTGTTTTCAGTTACAAACTGAATCCCTCATTTCCTCTCTAGCGCTCCTTTTATACGCTGCTATACATGAGACGGCCCACCTCAACCAACCCACCTTGGTCCACACACACACACCACTATTACTAGTTCCTAACATTGCCTCCCGCTAGAGACACAGCTTGCCCTCAAGCTGGTGAAAAAAGGAAACCGCCGTCGAATGTCATGTCCATCTTCCCCTGTTGACAGAGTTGTTGGCAAGCCCATCCATTGTACCTGAAGTCGGGCAGCAATAGACCCTGCTCGCTGTACAAAAGAGCGATCCAAAACTGCAACTGGATGACGAAACTGTTCTGGATCAGTAGGAACTGAAGTGATGTCTGAGACAACTTCAGCTGAAGCAGGAATATGGCGCTTCAATTGTGAAACATGTATGACTGGGTGAATCCGAGATTGTGCTGGCAATTCCAACTTATAAGCCACAACACCCACTCCCTGGAGAATTTTGAATGGTCCATAGAATCGAAAAGAGAGCTTATAATTCCCACAAGGAGCCACAGAAGACTGGATGTGAGGCTGCAGTTTCAAATAGACCCAGTCACCTACTGCGAATTCCCTTTCAGAGTGATGAGAGTCTGCCTGGTGCTTCATTCTTTGCTGGGCACGCAATAGTTGTTGTATTATCAGATTAACAAGCAGATTTTGCTCTTTTAACCAAGCCTCAAGATCTGGGACCACACATTCCTGCACATTTGTGATACCGAAATGACGGGGAGGGTGTCCATACAGTACCTCAAATGGCGTGTGACCCAGAGCAGTCTGAAAGGTGGTATTGTACCAATATTTAGCAAGAGGGATCCATTTATGCCATTGCCGGGGACAAGAGTGTACTGTGCAACGCAAGAATGATTCCAGACACTAATTTAGGCACTTTGTTTGACCATTAGTTTGCAGATGGTAGGCCGAGCTCATGAGCAATTGTGTGTCTGTCAGTTTAAACAACTCCTGCCAAAAGTTGCTTGTGAAAATACGATCCGTGTCAGAAATAATTGCTTTTGGAAGACCATGCAACTTGTACACTTGATCTAAATAGACTTGGGCCACTTGCAAGGCTATAAAAGGATGTGTCAATGGCAGGAAATGAGCATACTTCGTGAATTTGTCAATCACCACCAGTATCGTATCATAAGTATGAGACTTGGGCAATCCTTCGATGAAATCCAAACTAACCGTGGACTAGGCCCGCTCAGGAACCAACACTGGTTGTAACAACCCAGGTAGCTTAACATGTTCAGTTTTGGCTTGTTGGCACACTTGACAGGCTTGCACAAACTGAGTTACTGTGTGTTTTAATCTGGGCCAAGCAAATAATGACTTGATTATGTGATAAGTAGCAAAGATGCCTGAATGGCCACCAATGCCACTATGATGTTGTGCTTGAAGAATATGTTGTTGAGCCAGTGTGTTATTTCAAATCCATACTCTTCCTTTGTATCGAATTAGGCCATTTTGCAGAGCAAAACCTTTGTCAATTGGAGAACAGATGCTAAGTTCTATTAAGAGTAGCTTGCATTCAGGATCATCCAGGTAACCCTCTCGGACTCTGTCCATCCAGCTAGGAGACTGTCAGAAATAGCACACACATCCATCTCAAATGAAAAGCATCAGCAGCTAGGTTTGTGCTAGCTGCCCTTTTTGTATTGAATTTTTTTTGAGAGCAATACCGGTGGGACGATGGTCCCCACCTGAATATAGTACCAATGGATTCCAGCGAGCCAGTAATTGGTACAAGTCAGCAATCTCTGGGAGATTGCATTTAGATTGTCAAAGCTAAGCACTAGAAATAAGGATTACATAGAGAACTTTTGACACCAGAAATCAGCAGAAAGCCTATAGGAGGAAGGGAATGAGCACGCCACAGGTGGACTTCATTCCTGCATTCGCGCATCAGGTCTCCTAGAGTTTGGTCTCATTTTCTGAACACCGCTTCATTTCGATGGAGCCACAAACGCCAGCAGCAAAGCAAGATCATAGTAGGAAAGCCAATGGAGGGGAATGAAGGACAGATCCATCAATTTAAGCACAGCTTTCTGTTGTAATTTAGTTGCAGCTTTCTATTCAACCAAGAACTGTAGACTCTTATGATCAGTTATGATAATGAACTCTTAATGCTGCATGTAAGGTCTCCAATACTCCACAGCCAACAACAATGCCATGCATTCCTTCTCATATGGAGATAGGCCTTTATGGTTACAGCTGAAGGCTTTACTGAGGTAGGAAATTGGATGGTTGCCCTGCATCAAGACAGCACCAATGCCCACATCACTAGCATCAGTGTCTACAATGAATTATTTCTGAAAATCTGGTACTGCCAGTACTGGAGCTTGAGTCAGAGCAGTTTTCAACAAGTCAAAAGCTTCTTTAGCTTGAGTGGTCCACTGGAATGACACTCCCTTCTTGAGCATATTAGTGAGTGGTTTACAGATCATGGTGTAGTGCCGAATAAACCTTCTATAGTATCTAGTTACGCCGAGAAATCCTCTCAGTGCTTTGGCATCGGCCAATCTATCACTGTCTGAACTTTCCCAGGTTCAGTAGAGACTCCCTCAGCAGAAACCACGTGGCCCAAATATTCCAGTTTTTGTTGGCAAATTCACATTTAGAAGCCTTGATGCAGAACTTATGCTCTCTTAGGATCTGTAGTACCTTTTGAAGGTGCAGAACATGATCATCTAGAGAGGAACTGTACACCAAAATGTCATCTATGAATACAAGCACACATTTGCGCAGTAGAGGAGCAAAGATTTTATTCATAATGCTCTGAAATGTTGCTGGAGCATTTGTGAGGCCAAAGGGCATTACTCTGAATTCATACAGTCCATGATGGGTCTTGAACGCTGTCTTGAACTCATCCCATTCTAATTTGATGATACCCTGAGTGAAAAATCCAATTTAGTAAACCACGAAGCGCCAGATAGTTCATCTAACAACTCATCAATGACTGGCATATGGTGCTTATTTTTTAGAGTAATGGCATTGAGCTGTCTGTAATCTATGCAGAATCACCAAGTGCCATCCTTCTTCTTGACTAGCAACACTGGAGATGCAAATGGACTTGTGTTGTGTGCAATAACTCCGGTCTTTAGCATGTCAACAATTTGCTGCTCAATTTCATTTTTCTGCTGAGATGAATATCTATATGGCCGAATATTCACTGGTTGAGCACCTGGTAGTAATGTGATGCGGTGATCATCATCTCTTTCTGGTGGTAGTGCATCAGGTTCTTTGAATAAATCATGGTATTTATGCAGCAATTGCTGGATTGGAGCAAGAGGTTCTGCTGGAACCAGACAGGAACTCAACAAGATAGAGCCATTGTGTATTGACATGATTGGTGCAGTAGTAGTATCCCTTTGAACTTGTGCTGCATGCAAAATAGCCTTCCTTCTGATGAGCCCTTTCAATTTTCTAGTACCGATGCTTTTGCAATGTTGTGTAATTTCTTTGATGCCTTGAATCTGCACCCTTTTGCCTTTGTGTGGAAATCTGATTAACTTTTTCTTCCAGTGGATCCACATAGGACTGTGGTCCCCCAGCCAATCAGCCCCAAGTATCATGTCATATCATTGTAAGGGAAGAACTTTTTCTGAATAAGTGAATGTATGACCCTGCGTGAACCACTGCATATTGGTAATGATCTTATTGGACACCATGGGTGAACCATCAGTTGTAGAAAAGGTAACAAACTCACAGTCCACAATTTTGAGGACCAAAAGAGCAACCTAGAGGGGGTGAATAGGTCGACATCTAAAACTTGAACCCAAAAACCCTCTCTTCTAAAACGTGCAAGATCACTTTGCCAAGACAAGTCAACTGACCCTAGGACATGTAGAGGAAAACCTAGCGGAAGCACTCGCTCGAACACGGATAAAAACAATGCAAAATGAGCCAACAACAGCCAGGACAGAGCACCAGACGGTCTGATTGGGATCTTGAGCACCCAGCGACCACCATCGGATGGTCCGATGGTGGCAAAGTCCACAAAGGTGGCCGGTAGGGGTGGGCAAAAACCCGATACCATTACCCAAACCCAAATTACCCGAACCCACACCTGAT